>NQII01004714.1:101949-191428 GCA_002778355.1 Clitarchus hookeri | reverse complement strand
ATTCGAGATACAATGTTAAAGGTCTCATTTTTCATGTAGTGCTATTTTCTAACATTTCGGACCAACATCTTATATCAATTTCGACATTAAATGCTTAAATGATGCACCNTCAATTTCGACATTAAATGCTTAAATGATGCACCGTTAACAAGAAATAAATTTATTATATAGGTTAAATGTTTCCCGACATATGAAATAGCACCCTAAAAATGAAAATGTCCGACATTTTGAAAGTAAACCCCCGGTATGGTTGAAAACTATAAAAGTAACATGCTCTTACTAAATACCATATTACCATATGTGTATCGAGTGTGGTGACAATATGTATGTGCGTCCAAAATTTTTTTCAGGGGTCACACACATACAAACACACATATGCACAGACATACAGGTAGGAATGTGATCTCGTAAGCCCTTTTTTTAATGCGTGAAACGAATACCACCAAACTTAGTACACATATAGTACTAAGTAGGGAGATCCAACTTTTTTTTTGTTTTCAATAACGCAGGGTGCTTGCTTTCAAAATGGCGACTATTTGTAAATGTATGGTATACTATGTCATATATTGGGGGCCACTCAACCGGTTGAAAACAAATTTTGTATGTTCACAGTGAATCATGTAAACATTGAATTTCCAAAAAGTGCATTGTTTTGTCCACATGAAAAGTAAAGCTTTTACAATATATTTCTAAGACTACTCTACCAATTTTTTTCACATTTTTCACGTAGGTAAAACTGTGGCAGACTATGTGAAGATACGCAATTTAAATCGACCAGGTACTTATTAGCAAAATGGCTGCCAAAGAGCTCGTTAAGGTTTATTTCATATATATACCATATCATTTGGCCAACTTACACAAAATTTCGTTTGCTGAATGTATTTATTATAGGCATGATATATGCCAAACAATAGTCTCTTTTGCAGGCAATTTTGTAAGATAGCGTTACATAAACAAATGAAGTTTATATGTTGTTATCTCGGCAAACAATTTACCGATTCCTACCAAATTTGACAAAAAATTAATACTGCAGCATTTGATGTAAACTGGTATAGTTTAAGTGAGTCAAACACTTATTTTCAAAAAGGTGACCGGGTATCCATTTGAGCTTAGTATGCTATGTTGTCTTAACGATGTTATCAATTTGAACTTAACTTCGTATTCTGGCAGTATATATGAAACTATCAAATGTGTCTACACAAATTCTATATTGTCCATCATTTTTTAACATAGCATTAAATGAGAAAATAATATTTTATGTCTTATCTCCGGAACAAAAATTCAACAGATATATATATACTAAAATTGGCAAACGAGTATCACTACGGCAGGTCATGTAAACTGGTATGTTTCAAGTTGTGCAGAATTTTTTATTTTTTTTCAAAATAGCTTCCATATATACATTTTAGCTTAGTACGATATATCTATAAAACTACGAAACACATTTCAACATATCTTTGTATGCTGACAGGATCTACTACAACCATAACATGTGTTCATACGGTGCCTCATTACTTCGCCATTTTGTAAGATAGTCCTACATTACAAATAATGTTTTATGTAATACTTCGGTAAACAATCATCTGATCCCTACCAAATTTGGCGAAGAAGATTCACCATGGTAGGCCACATAATTTCATACGTTTTAAGTAGGCCAGGTACTTACTGTCAAAATGGCCACTATATAAATATTTTTGCCCAGTAGGCTATATCAACGAAACTATGCAGCCGCTTATAATATATATTTGTATACTGACACTATCTATAACAAACATCGAATGTGCTAATACATAACTGTTTGGCCATCATTTATAAAGATTGCCACATACAAAAAAAATGATTTTAATGCCATGCCTCGAGGACCAATCAGCAGATTACCACCAAATTTTACACGCAAGTAGTGCTGCAGTTCTGCATATAGACATTTTTTAATGTGCTTTAGCCCTTTATTTTAATTGTGTTAATATAAGTAACTTAAATAAACATGTCGGTTAAATGATTCAAACAGAAGTTTGTACGCTAACAGTATTCATTAGAAGCATCAATTATGAGTACATACATCCTCTTTTGCCGGCCTTTTTACAAAATATTGCCAGGTGAGTAAACGGAATACTTTGTCATGTTTCCAAAGCAATAAAATAATTTTTACAAAATTTCATGAATGAGTAGTGATACAGACGGCCATGTAATCTTACATGATTTATATGGCTGTGTCTGTTATTTTCTAAATGACGGACATGCAAATATTTCGGGTAAATAAACCCCTATATAATAATAGATTATACTAATTACATCCGAAGTTGATGCCCCGAATCCTACACACGAAAAACATTGGATTTCATGCTAGCTTATCGTACGGGTTTTTCTGGGCCCGAGTCCCAGGCAAGGTACGCGTGTGTTTGTAATTGTCTCGTTACTCTAGCATATGTTTCTGGTTCTATCTCTTACGATATCGCTGTCAACGATACGTCGAGGGCTACCTACCATCCTAGCTATTAAGTACATAATTAAAAATTATTTACACCCATGTAGAGGAATATAGTATTATTAGTTATGTCACTAACGTATTGTTTAAATTAACCCTCCACTCTGAGTTATTTTGATATTTTTTTCGTCGAAACGCAACACAAACTTCTACAGGCTATCTCTTGTCCATCTGCAAGTCAACCTGCTCGTATAAAATGCCTCTCACTCTTTTGTTAATTTAAGACAATGTAAATTTTTATTAATCAAGTAGACAAGAGAAATATCAAGGGTCTTATTTTTCTCACAAGCGCTATTTTTATCCATGAAAGTTCTACTCACTCGTCGACACCACCAGTAACTACGAGGATTTATTTATATGTATGCACATAGTATACTTTTCCAAAAGCAATAACAATTTTTTTATATATAATTTGTGCTTTTGTAAAACTCTGATAAATACAATAACATCTATAACTTATGTTCTTGGATGAAGTCTTAAAACACTTCATGTTAGTACACTTCATGTTAGTGAGCATTAAGCTGTGAGAATAGAAAAGTGTATGCCGACATATATGTGAACCTAATACAGCACCCCTGATGGCATGAAGTTTCAGTCTAGTTAATACCAAGAAGTTACCAATGTAACTCATTAGCATACTTTCCTTCAATTTACATCATAATATTTACTTATTTCTGAAACCATCATTAGGCTTTTGTCTAGTGTCTGTCGTCTGCTTCCAGCGGGGATGTAGTAAATATTTTCCCAATACCGATGCACAAGCGCTAACTTGCAGCGGTGCAGCCGAACGACAAGGCGAGCTAAGAGTTGCAGAAGAGATTTGCACGCCCAACGCGCCCTATACTTGCAAATAAACACGCTCGAATCCATCGGATTTAATATGCAGAGAGTTTAAACTTTAATAATAAACCCCCAAAAACGGTAAATGCAATTACTTGGAGTTTTGAGGGGGAAAAAAATGAAGTAAATTTAATTAGAGTAATTTCAACACGACATTAGAGCACAGCATTCGTATTATATGTTTACCATCTAAAAACATGCCTCGATTACTGACGGACGTTTCAGCTGTTAATTGTTGATTACGCTGAGATCACAGCGACCGCGCCACCATTTCGTTTCACTGTGTTTTTTTATTCCTCTGTGGCAATGTACACCAAATAGCAAGAGCAATAAAAGATATTAGTGTTATAACTGTATTCGAAATTTGATTGGACTTTCACTGCCTATAGGGCCATTGCCTGGACAAATATTTGGCCTGGAGTCACTCTAGGCAACCGGAAGTGCAATCAAATTTAGAATTCAGTTTCTACCATTCATTTGCCATTTAACTTCAAACACGACAACGCTGTTTTATTACCACACGATGTTACCCTTATTATTCTATGAATACGCAGTTCTGAAACAGCATTAATACTTCCATCATTTTTAACTGCCGAGACGATTTCCGATGGACTATTATATCATTAGAAGTATAACGTATTCCCAATAACGAAATTTTTTTGTGTAATTTGAATACAATTATAGCAGTTCCTACAGGTATTTTTTTAAACAGGCACATTTAGGTGAAATATACGTTAGAAAAAAACTACTTCCTAAATTTTTATTAAGAAAAACCTCAAGCTTTTTAACAATTTTCGTAAACGTACGTGAATTTTTACTTTTAAAATATGAAAATCCGTTAGTCGATACAATATGATCTTAAATGTTCATTTCATGGTAAAATTACTACCCACAAAAAAAAGTTTTGTACATGTTTAAAGATCAACATATATAAAAAAAAGAGTTTTCTTAACATAGTTACCTACATTAATCACAAAAAAAAGTCAAAACGCTTTAACTAAAATCTTGGAACGAAAAAAAAAAAAACAACCTAAAACTTATTTCCCTACAGAGAAAATCAAGTTCTATATTAATGAAAATTTCTCATTGGTTGTGTAACCATCATTCTATTGTTAATTTCAGGAAATTTTTTTTCTAATGTATTGAATTCATTTGCCACTAAGTTTTATACTTTTGATTATTTTCTATTCTTTTCGTGCCATAATCTTTAACGTTTCCAAAGAGATCAGTTACTGTAACAACACCTAATACGGCTCATGGCTGAGCCTACTAAGCCTACTGGGATGAAAAATACATGTACAAGATCGTTCTTGGCAGAAGAGATAGAGAGAGAGAGATAGAGAGATAGAGAGAGTGATATTGTGAATGGGGTAGGGAGTTGGGAGTAATCTTTTCGTTGTAAGAGATAAGTATTTGAACTCGGCGTATTTCTGTGGCTTGTTCTTGTCACCACCTCGTGAAGGAAAAAAGGAAAGGGTACAAGTGAGAAATCGTTTGTTGCCAGTCAGTTCTGGCGGTCTCCGTGAGAATGCTTCGTGTGTTGCGGAAGATCCGTGCAAAAACTTTTTCGATATTTTCTCCCGCGGTAGTGGTATATCCCGTCTCCGATGTATTCTCAAGTTTCTCCTGCGACCGCATTCTGAACTCGTTTCTCGCTGTCTCCCCACAAGGCCCCCAACTCGAGAAGCAATTGAATATCTTGGGATACCTTCCCCAATTTTTTATCCATCTGCGAGCCAGGATAAAGCGCATGGAATGTTCACAGCGAATGCAATTTTCGTCTCCTACGACCGCGCTGCTTTATCCGTCCCATGTGTGAAGATCAATTGTACTGTCTTCATATTTGTTTGTATCACGATACATTACCACACACATTTATGATATCACTTAACTGATTTTAATGATGTGTTTTTTATGAGTTGAAAGCTATTTTAAAAATTAAATTTAGTAGTCCATTAAAAACGTCACACAACTAGTGATATTATATTTCACTCCGAAATTACCTAATAATCGAAAATTAGTGAAATATTTAAAATGCTCTACACAGACATTATACTTTTAAAATTTTGTGAATAATTTTATTTTGTTGCTTATGACGAAGCGGACTACTTAACTGATGAGTACTAAAAGATTTAACAGGCTACGAGTACTTATTTAAGTGTGACTGAAGTGGTATGAAAAGGTTCTCATTTTGAGTACGTTAGTTAATTTATTTTACTTTTCATTTAAGTGGGATTAATTTTCTGAAATTAAGGATTGCTTCAGAAAGAATCATATGAATAGTTACCAAATAATTTTAACATCAGTTTTATGATTTTTAAAGCAATATATTAAATGGCACATTTTTACAGCATACAATCTAAAAGTTATAAAATGTCATACATAATGAAAACTAATTTAATAACCAGAATTTACATATAAAATTAAGTACAATTAAACGGCATATTCTGAGCTGTCCTCGTTGAAATTTCGCCTTTATTTACTGAAAACTAAATTTTTGTCAAGGAATACTATGGAATAACTAGCAAACTATACATTGAGCTCACAAGCGTTCGACTTACATTGTGATTATTATGTTCACTTCTATGTTCCTTAATTTTTTAATTTGTTGTTGCTCCAGCAGTGTTGGAAAAACGCCTGAAGAAATTAATAGCATAAATACGTCGCCACTAATGTTTTGAATAACTGCTCCCTTTAGGAAGCCTATTTTAACTAGCAAAGTGCTATCTTAACACCGTTATAGACAGCTTAAAACAGTATAGCCCAGGTACTTATTTTTTTCTTACACAGTCTTCTACAAGAAGAAATTAGAATAATGACTTATTGTATGAGAATTCTTAATCGGCCTTACCAAATAAATGTGGTAGGTAGGTCACATAATTTAATTTTATTTAAGTATAAATTTTTTTATTTTAGTCCTTTCATTTATGGTGAAATCGTGATAAACGGACTTTCCTTATGATTTACCAATTTCAAGTAATTTTATGTTGGCAGAAACATTCAAAACACTAGAGAATAAAAATTTATAAAATAAATATATTCTAGGGAAAGACTTACTACTGCCTTTTCGAACTAAAACTGAAGTGATGAATGTAACAGATTAACGAGATAACAGCACGAAATTTAAACTATTAATAACGGATATAAATAACAAACATTATTTTCTCTGCACATCACAATTTTTATGAGATAGTTATATTTTTGTTAGAAAAATCGTGTATGTTAAAAAACGCCGAAGTACACAAATATTTTTCACGATTTTGGATGCAGTCACTCCAATAATGTCTAAAATATTATGCAAACTTAAAATAATATGTTTCAAGGCAGTGTCTTTTAAAATGGCGTATTATTAGAACTGTTGCTAAGGTAATTTTATGCACAAAATATGTACTACAGAACACCAAGTTTGAGATAAAATCGTTTAGTTTTATCAGAGATACGGCATATAACAGAACAAGAATAACACAGTGGTTTAAGAAATTACGTATTTATATATATAAATTTGTTTTAATTTATTTAGGTTGTTTCTTAAATACAGTATTGATNGGTTTAAGAAATTACGTATTTATATATATAAATTTGTTTTAATTTATTTAGGTTGTTTCTTAAATACAGTATTGATAAGCGTTATTTTTCATGTTGTCAGTTGTTGAAAATTGCAGACAAAAGCTATTAATAAATGAATTTGTCACTTTGGAACGACAAGTAGAAATTTTGGTTGAAATAAATTTACTTGTTCAGTGGATATGGTACACTTCCATATAATATTGTTATAACCAAATGAGATATTAACATTCGATACGGCTGGGGTGGGATGCCACTCTACCACTTGGCTGCTAAATTAGGCCAGAATCGTTGAGTAGGTCCTAAAATAGTACATATGAACGTCTTTTGTTTTTACATGTAGCGCTGTAAATTAGTGTGTTAAATTTTTGTAGTAAGTAAAACTAGCGAACCAATATGTATCATAATATAAATAATAGTTCGTCAAACACTTAATAGAACATAAAAAATTCAAAACTTATCTATTTTGAAAATAAATCTGTAATGTAAGCAATTATAAAAGCTATCCGCCTATTAACAAGCCCTAGTTGTTTGCAATTTTGCCGTTATAAACTGAGTAGTACGCGATATATAAGAGTTTCAACTTTTTAGGTTTTGCCGTCTTCCAAAATGGAAAATGGAGGTTATATGTTTATGGAATTTATGCTGGCATTGAAAAATATCTTTGCATTATAATTTGGTTTTAAGAGATACAATGATTCCCACGATACGTCGTAGCCCCCCAAAATATTTTATGGGGGTAGTTTTTAAAATAAACTCCCTACGTGATTGGAAATTACAACATCCGCATGTACTTCTTTTTTAAAGTTACNTTAAGAGATACAATGATTCCCACGATACGTCGTAGCCCCCCAAAATATTTTATGGGGGTAGTTTTTAAAATAAACTCCCTACATGATTGGAAATTACAACAGCCGCATATACTTCTTTTTTAAAGTTATGTGTATCATGTTTCATCACATTCTGCGAACGGGCTCAAAAATGTTTGCGACTCATGGACGGACACGTGTTCATGTGGACAGGAAAGAAAAACTGCACACACATCCTCTGAGGCAGAGTCTCAAGGATAAGCAAGACAAATATAAATATCTTCAGATAATGTTCATGTTCACTTTATCCCACCCCCATACGTTCGAGATAGTTTTAGCAGTTTTTTAATTGCTGCCACCGTATGCTTGTAGACTAATGCGTAAATGCACGAAGTGAAACAATATAATCTGTAACCTAAGACGAAAATAAACGAATTCGGAAGTTAGAATCGAGTGTTCCCGAAAGGATCAACTTCTGGAAATTCCTTGTCTCTGGCGGCGAGACCTCACCGCCAAGTTCGTCTTAATGAGACCATGTGGATCCGACACGAACAGCTAGAATGTCTTGAATACATTGGCGTATCTCATCGTACACCGCAAGACTTGGCGCAACGCCAGTATTACGTTATAAGCTCCTTAACGACGTTCAAGAGTCAGGAATTAATGACTGCGTTATAAAATAAGAGTCAGAAATAGTATGACAAAGGCGAGAAATAGTTTTTCAAAACCTTACCAACGGAACTATGAGAATTTTAATTCGGATTATTTTTCCGTACAAATCTCGTAATTGAACAAATGTATTCGTTATAATGCTAAATGAGGATATTTTCTTCAAATTTGTTATGTGATCCCCACGGGTTTAAATTTAAAAAACCTGAGATATAAACTATTTGTGGTTTTTTTACACTTTTTAAATCAAACATTTGAAAAATTACACCATTCATGACCTGTTTCGTTGTTTCTTAATTACGTTATGTATCACAATTCCTAAATACGTTATGTATTATGTTGTTTCCTAATTACTTTATGTACCACAATTCCTAAATACGTTATGTATTACGTTGTTTCCTAATTACGTTATGCATCATACTTGTATTAAAATTAAAGTAACTTATTTTTGTTTAAATAAAAAGTAATTTTTTAATTTTATTTATAAATGCTTATATTATATATATTATTAATGTGAGCTCAACAGTGAGAAAATATGTGCTTTCGTAATGCCTAGTAATAAACAGTTCTTATGCAAAACATTATGACAGTGAGAGCGCGCGAATGCGGTGAATTGTCCCTTTGGTGTAGTTTTCTAGACTCTGTTAAACCTTTTTTGCATGAGGCGGAGCAATATCCTGGAAGTATAACTTTAGCAGGGCTTCAGAAAAGTTGGAAGTAACCATAAATAGACTATAATAATTTAAGTAAAATATACTCAGGAGTGAAACACTTACCAGAGGTGAAATAAGTTTGGGATTTCAAAAAAATTTTAACATGCAACTCCAGGGATTTCACGAAACACTTTAGCTGAAACCAAATATAAGTGTTAAAATTACTTATTAAATTTTTACTAATTAATATTTAAAGCTAAATGTCTCGTATTTAGGCTTAGAAATAAATAATATTTATGAAATGCTTTAGTATATTTATTAAGTTATCATTGCCATCACGTCACGCAAAAGTAAAATAAATATACTAAGAATCTAGGGGAAAACGTGGACTCGAATAGCTTGAACAGAAATGTTACCTCATCGCATAAACACATGTCCTTCACTGAAGATTATTGGAAACCGTAATGACGATATAAACCGTAAAATATAAGACGGGTACGTATAAAATGGTTTGTTTTGCGGTAGTACTGGTAATATTCAATCTAAAACGTCTAGTGCATGTAATATCTCCGTCGTGTAGAAATGAAATAAATAGTGGTTTATTTGTTGTCGAGCGTGTAAGGCTTCCATTTAATGGGTTCCAAAGAGAAAAAAATTAGAGGTTATATATTTGCTTCATTTTAAGATTTTAATTCTCTACTAGGGCTCATATACCCATTTTTTTTATGCAGATATCTTTCACCTCTCGGGAACTCCTATTCGTGAACAAAGCTTAAGGCATAACGATTATGTGTCGCAGATGCCAAGTAAATTATTATTCGCACCTAGCATCCGGTATAATTAAGATTATTAGCTCCGGGTACGGTGTACAACATCGTTTGAAACCACTATGATAAGGTTGTCCCTTCGTCTTTACCAATTCGTGGCGTAGGGCTAAGACGTAAAACCCAAACCCATCACCCAGATCTTAACCTCAAACAGATCGGCGGGGGGCCACTGATTTACTTGTCTTCCTCGACACGGCGCATGCGCTAACGTTAGGGATTTATAAATAAAACTGATCTAGATACACGTAACAAACTACAATGCTGATAACAATTGTAAATCACTGTGGCGACCGATCCCGGGCAAGTCCTACGAGGGAGAAACCAGTAAGAAGAATAGGTTTAAAATTCCATCTGTTTGGTAACTTAATACACCGCGTGACTAACAGTTATAGATTCGTAACTACCTGACCAACAAGCACTCGGCCTAAAACCACGTTGTCAAGCTAAAGGCCAACAGCGATAACCTGGGGTTATCGTTCCACTCTGATTTGACGCAGCTTAGGACTATACTTAAGTAAGCTGAGATGGCACGAAGAGGAAGTAAAAAAAAAATATACACTACTCAAAATAAAAAATTTTCAAGACTTTGCACGGATATATTGTAGATATTCGCCACAACTCCACTGGAACTAAATATATACAAACATTTCAAGGTTTCCGAAGACTGAAACCAATGCAGCATTTGTAAAGGAACACTTCCTGTGCCTCTCATGGTTAAATTAACGTAATGGTACGTCAAAGAGAAATTGCTCTTTAACATACTGAAAACAGAATAGGGCATTTGTGCACTCCTGTGGACTGTCAATAAGCTGTGTTGCCACTTCTTGCCTGCATCGCTGCAGCAGAGCGTCTTGGCATACTCCTAACCAGTCTTCGGATACACGTTTGTGCAATTTGTTGCCATCCTCTTGTAAGG
Source organism: Clitarchus hookeri (assembly GCA_002778355.1). Lineage (NCBI taxonomy): Eukaryota > Metazoa > Arthropoda > Insecta > Phasmatodea > Phasmatidae > Clitarchus > Clitarchus hookeri. The sequence continues at coordinate 180,665 of NQII01004714.1, read as the reverse complement.
TTTCTTCTAGCTTGGCAAGTGTTTGAGGAGGTTCTGGACGCCCTCAACTTGCATTTTAAGATGATNTACAAACATTTCAAGGTTTCCGAAGACTGAAACCAATGCAGCATTTGTAAAGGAACACTTCCTGTGCCTCTCATGGATAAATTAACGTAATGGTACGTCAAAGAGAAATTGTTCTTTAACATACTGAAAACAGAATAGGGCATTTGTGCACTCCTGTGGACTGTCAATAAGCTGTGTTGCCACTTCTTGCCTGCATCGCTGCAGCAGAGCGTCTTGGCATACTCCTAACCAGTCTTCGGATACACGTTTGTGCAATTTGTTGCCATCCTCTTGTAAGGTTTCTTCTAGCTTGGCAAGTGTTTGAGGAGGTTCTGGACGCCCTCAACTTGCATTTTAAGATGATACCATAGGTGCCCTATCCCTGATCTGAACCCGATAGAGCACCTAGGGGATCATCTGAAAATGCAAGTTGAGGACGTCCAGAACGTTCTGAAACGTTTGATGTTCTTTGAACCATGCTCATGCACATGATAAGCAATTAAAATGTAATTCTACACAAAAATTACCCTGTCCGCGTGCCGTACATTGTAAACAGTGTTTTAAAACTGGAAGCTCTAGGAAATAAAAAACACTTTGTCCACATGTTTGCTTGTACAGTTTTTTCGAACTCCAGACAAAAAAATGTTTTTAAAAATATTTTTACAAGTTTTTTTTGTAACTGCATGTAGATCTATCCTAGTGTCTTCAGTTGACGACAAGTTTTAATTTAGAAAGGCCACTGACTAAATGGAAAATTTATATAATTAAAAAAGTTATTAATTTTTAAAACAATTAAAGTAATTTTTATACCGTAAAAAATTTTGGCTAGTAATACACAAATACTTCTTGAAAACCAACATTTTTACCAAGTGTTTATTATCACCGAAAACTGCTGGAGCATCTTTGTATAGTCTATACGTCGTTACTTCAAACTTCTATGAAGTCTGTATTAAGTTCTACTTTCCGGCTACTCGCAACCAATTACGTATATTTTCACCACGTGTAAATAAAACGAAGAAAACGACAAGGAATAACCAATACACCGTTTTTGTGTGTGGGAAACGCAAGAAAAAAATTGTATTTTATAAAGAGAAAATTTGTTTCCAACGATGCGTTGCCAATATCAAAATATAAAAAAAAAAAATTTTTTTCCAAAATAATAAAAAAAATTATCACCTTAATTATATTTAAAGTAAGATATATCAGTTACTTTCCGTTAGCAACATACGGATTTTTCTAACATTAAAGTTTATACACAGAATTTAAGTGGACGTTTCATTTAACAAAAAAATAACATGCGTTAATGTCACAGATTATTTAATAACGCAGATGTTAAACCAACTCTTAAACCGCAAACTGCAGCCACACACGCCATAAAATGCCGTCTTTGCCCAGCAAAATGTTGGAAAGCCGTTCGCCAATCAGCGCCTCGTAACCTGCTTGACCGTCGGCAGCCTAGCCAATAGGGAACCTTCCGCAGCATGCAGTAGTAAATTTGACCCAAGTCGTGTACCGAGATATTCGTGCAACCCATTTGAGAATTGGCACGTCCGCACAAAGAAGAACCACCACTCCATCTGTGATTTCTGTAAATACCTATTCCGCGTCAACATCAAACGGAAGTTTACTGTAAAACATTATTCCTGTTAACTTCCTAAACTGTAATATAAGTTTCTAACCTGTACATTGTGTGGAAATAATACCACACATCAAGATGCAGATATAGGAATTCTAAGCGTCGTTAATATACAAAGTTGGGAACTTCCCTATGCATTTGAATGTTTCCTTGAGCAAATGTAGGAACGCTAAAATGTACGAATAGGGAGAAAAATTACCATTTCCGCTTTCTCACTAAGCGTAAACACTGCTAGAGTAAATTTATGAATAATTTCTTAGAGTGTATAAAACGCTTCGGACATACAGGTTGATTCTAAAATCATGGGACAAACATTGAGGGGTGGTAGAGCTCACTAAATCGAACAATTATTGTGTACGAATATATGGGCGGAAGTGACGCGTCGAAGCACAAACACAAAAACAGAACACATAAACAGAAACATAAAATGTTCATTAGCAGCATACTTAACGAGTGATTCCGTACAGAAAATGTTAAAACAGTTGCTGGAAATGCATCCACCAACAGTCACGCATGCTTGCCGACCTCTACATATGGCGTGATTGGCTGACAATGGTGGCGTGCGTGAAATACCCGGCGTATTTGAATCTGTTCGCCAATCACTCCACCGACGCTACCAAGCTTGCATTACTGTCGGTGGTAGCAATTCTGAGCAATTATTATAAACATTGCTGTAAAAAGGCATTTAGCGGCGACGTTGTAAATAAAGAATGTGTTGCATTTCATGTGCTATTTTTGTGTTTGTGCCTCAACGCGTCACTTCCACCCATATATTCCCATACAATAATTGCTTGTTTAAGTGAGCTCTACCACNGTGTTTGTGCCTCAACGCGTCACTTCCACCCATATATTCCCATACAATAATTGCTTGTTTAAGTGAGCTCTACCACCCCTCAATGTTTGTCCTATGATTTTAGAATCATCCTGTATTATTTGTTTAGGAAACAGCCAAGCATGTCCCACACGGGGTGATTTTTCAAACATCATGTTTAGAAATTTGCGAAGACACTGTCAATTAGACTATAACTGTCACGGCCCACGCTTACAAGGAAGGAAGCGAGAGAGAACTAGGAAATACGGCAGCGAGAGCTTGCGCGAGGGGAAATTCCACTAGATGACGCCACTATCCATAGCCAAATAAATGGAGTAGAAGATTAGTTCTCGGAAGGGGCGGGGCCCAAGACGCTGCCACGACTAACGTAGGGCTGGGCAGAATTAATTGGATAAAATTGTCAGGAGCAGGAGGCGCGCTCAACTGAGCTGATTAATCACCCCCTGGACTGGGGGAAAACAGAAGAAATCTGGCGACTCCAGCAGCCCTGCGCTTACTACCGCGCCAACAAGTTCTCGTCCCTCGGAAAATAATCACAGGGGACACTCCGGGAACGTGGAGAATGCAGAGCTGCTTCCTCCAGGGACGCTTCTGCGAGAGAAAACGTATTCCACACTGTAAAAAAATATTGTAAAGCGACAAAAAACTAATTTTTTGTAATTTCACATTTTTGTGTAATTTCTAAAAAAAAAACTACAGTACGTGTAAATTTACACAGATGTTAAGAATCCAGTACTTAATGGAAATACATGTCTGTATTGCTTAGGAAACATAATGCTGGTTTTAATTTACCACATTATGAAGTATGCGAAATGACGCACCCACTCCTTGTACTAAAAATTTTAAATTTCGTTTTTGCTGCTGCGTGGTCCATGTTCAATGAGTAATTTTACAATTATTATATATGTGTAAACTGCCATTGCGTTCTGGAGTCAGTGAGCGTACAGCCAAGCCTACAAATTTTCGGTAGTTTTATATTTTTTTGTGTAATTTGTTATAACGATTACAGTCTATGAAATTTCACACTAATGCTCTTATTAATTCAAAGATAAATACAGGTATTTGTTTATGATCTAGCAGTAAGTTAAAGAACTACTTTGAGCTATAATTTTGCATTTAAAACGGAAAATTAACTCCCACTGATGGGGTATGCTTGCTGTTTGCAGACAACTACGTATTCTATATCTGAATTCAATTGTTATCAACAGTTTGGAGAAAAATATTTTTATCTATGTTTAACTATCAAGTTACCGGATGAAGTACAATAACGTAAACATTGTAAAACCATACATACAAAGCATCTGAAATAACTTGACGCAATTGTAAAATAACCGATACTGACAATAAATTTACTTGGTAAAACAGCCAAAAATTTAGAAAAATTGTGTATCTACTTTTAAAATTACTCTGTGATTTTACTTTTGTGTAAATATAAAATTAAAAATTCTGTCTAGTAAAATTACAATTGCGAGGTATGTGTAGATTTACTTGCCTCGGAGAAAAATACACGAATATTAGAGTTTATTTTGTGCTTCGTTTTTATTTTAATTTTACACCGTTCGATGTGAAATTAGCAGTGCAGAATACATGCTGTTTTGGTTATCATCATAATACATTTATTTAGACGCAGACTAAAAACATTGAAATATTGTTACATGATGCTAGTCCGCACCCATTGCTACCCTTGAACTGTCCCGCTCTGGAGAGTGGAAACAGTGTGCCGAGAACTTAGCGGTGATGAGAGAAGTGCGTGGAGATTCTCAAAAGCGAGCCGCTGCTCGCGCCAGATAAGCCGACCAGGACTTGTGCAGTCCTGATCTGCAGTGGGTTCAATTTCTGAAAGAATGTTCGGGTCGTCGCCTTTGACTGTTTCAGCGTGAATCGGGGTGCGGTGAACCTTCTAGGTCGGGTCTACAAGACTACATAAGGCAGGATTCCGAGACGACGGTATAAGGTTCGGTGGATTGTGTGACCTTGAGCGCCAGGTATGCGAAGACAGCGAAGCGACGAGCCAGCAAAGCGACGAGTTGCAGCGAGAGCGACCCGCATCAAGACTGCGAGCATCGGCGCAGTGAAGAGTGAGACTGACGGGCGGGACTATTAAACTGGATGCGTGAGTGATACACATTTGGAATGGTGGCAGTAAAAATATTCAATATGTGTAAATAATGAGTGTGAAATAAGTGACTAACCAGTATAGAGATTTTGATAAGTAATCTAATTAGAATTGAGATGGTCATTTAATTATGTGTTCACTGAGTATAACAAGGGTAAAGATAGATAATATAATACTGTAAATAATTGCTGTTTGAATAAATAAAATTTCGTTATTTTATTTTATTAGGTCCTCCTTCCGTCATGAAATAAGATGCGCCCCTACATTGTTTTGTTACAATATGTTGATGTGAAAATACACCGACTTCTGTGGTACTCTGATGCCATATATAAGATTTGCATAAAATTACACAATATTTTTATAAATTAATATTGTTGTAAGAAGTGGAATTCATGTCTTAATACTTATATTAAAAGTAAATTTTTTTGGACAATATTGAAATGCTTAACTCCGCACATGATAATCGAAGTATTCATGTTTTTGGAGAACATTTCGAAGTAACCAAAAATATGTCAAGCCTACAACATAGAACTTGCCAAATGCCTGTGTAAAATATTTTCCAGTTGTCTGTAATCCTTCAGCACAATATCATCCGCCGCTACTAAGAGTACAAAATTTGGCGTCAGAAATAGCTTATAAGAAATGCATCGCCCTCGCATAATATTTGCTCATAAAGTTAGCACAAACTGTAATGTAGGATTACCCATTCGTGGATTTCTTATACTGTTATCCCAATACCTGTGGACTACGAGTACCGTGTTCACAGTCGATTTTTAACATACTTTCCGATTGTGCGTTTGTCTTTATTTTATCTTTAAAAATTTAATGGCAGTGGTGAGTTAATGTTATTACAATGATTTGACTCGGCTGTGTCCACTGCCGACCGTGATAGTAAATAAAAAATACACAGAGTCAGCAAGACAAAAAACGAAAAACAACCTTTTACAACACCACAGACCGATAATCAGGAAAAGCTGTTTCCTTGTCCATAGAATATTAAAACAAAAAAAAAGACGAACGATCATCTTATTTTTTACAAAACAGGACAGACAACCAAAGAAAAACAAAATATATAACACGATGACTAAAACAAATTATCACAAGAAGTGAACAAAACAGAGCAATTTAAAACACAATATCAGTGGTCACATCTGAACAATAAAAACTCAAAACAAACACGAAAATAAATCACAATGAAACACATGTCAGGAAAAGTATTCCTTGTCAGATTATAAAACCAAATTAATCAACACAACAAACAACACAGGAACCAAAAGAAAAAAAAAAAACCGGAGCAAAGAAAAGATAAACCAACCAAGTACACGGAACCACGAGAAATAATTATAAGTCTTCACGACGTTTGGGAGCCTGGAATCTTTCCCTTCTTCAGGTGAGGTATGGGAAAAACAATCGCAGTAGACTGAGCTGAGGTGGGAAAACAGGGAGTATATATACGATTATGGCACACTTCTGGACACACCAATAGGAGGGCAGGTAGTTTCTGTTTGGTGATGCTTGTAAGTGTGTTTGCTGATTGGGATGAGAGAGGCAGCCCATGGGGTGTAGGTGCTGTGGAGTGGACATACAGGTCCTATTTGAAGTGGAATTGTTCATTTTGTACAAAAAAAAAACAAATCTGAGCAAAGATAAACTAACAAAGTACACAGAAACACAAAAAAGTATTTTTTTTATAAAACTAATGGTTTCATAGTTTAGCAATATAAATTTTTTTATTATTGTTTTGGACCCTGAATTTTTTCCCATAGTTTTTATTCTCTTTCATGGCAGCGGTGAAATTGCGGTTTCGGTAGCTGCTTGAGCAAAGCTTATGGTGTTATTGAGGGTGAAATAAGCCGAGAAAAATATTTTGAGAGGAAATATACAAAGCAGTTTTTGCTGACAGTGACGGCCTGCAATGGTTTCAAACGCCGTGTTTCTCTCGCGGGGAAATTTGCGACTCGCGACACTTTGGGACGCATATATCTCGTAACCGCCGCTAAAGTCGCCTCTGTGTGTGTGTGTTTGAACGAGTAGGCGCCTCCACAAAGGACGACAAACGGCTCCAACACCCGAACTGCCTCCCCTCCCCCNGTGTGTGTTTGAACGAGTAGGCGCCTCCACAAAGGACGACAAACGGCTCCAACACCCGAACTGCCTCCCCTCCCCCTTCCCTACGTCGCTCGACAAACCCTGATGTCACTGCGCAAGCGCTCGCAATTTATTTCGTCGGCTCACCACTTGACAGGCGTCAAGGGTCGAGGGCGTGTGGGGTGTGTGTTTTGGGACATTGTTGACGAGATGGTTGGTGGAGGGTTGGGGGGTACATAAGGGTGGGAAAATTGGGGAAAGGGTGGAACCTGCAGCTCGATAAAACTGCGTCGCTATAATTGCCATTTTGGCGACGCAAAAGAGGCGAAGACCGTCGACTTTTTAAGGGCGCAGGCGGGACATTCATTAATTAATATATTTTTGTTTAAATGTTTAGACGTTAAATTATCTAACTATTCCATGCTGACAAGAAAAATTGGATTTCTNTTTGTTTAAATGTTTAGACGTTAAATTATCTAACTATTCCATGCTGACAAGAAAAATTGGATTTCTTTGTTTCTGCATGATTATTCATCGAAAACATTAATCATTTTTTAAGAAAAAAAAATGTATTTATTTGAAATAGTTTGCACTGAAAATAGTTCCATAAGCATGTCATTTTGCANCGTGATTATTCATCGAAAACATTAATTATTTTTTAAGAAAAAAAAATGTATTTATTTGAAATAGTTTGCACTGAAAATAGTTCCATAAGCATGTCATATTGCACAATAATAAAAACTGAAGATTTACGGGGAATGAAATGGGTAGAAGTTGCGTCATTCTGGCAAAATATTTGCGCACGTGATTGGCAAAAAACCTGTATCTCGCATTCCCATTTCTTCGTTTTGCTATGTCGGCTGCCAAAAATGTGTTCAGCGTAACTGAAGTTACACACACCGATTATGTTCTCTAGAAAATTAATAATTACATATAATTGAGATGTTGTAACATTTCAATTAATCCGTTCGACGAGAACAATAGTTCGAAATTAATCAAAACCATTTTTAGGTTAAAATTGTAAAACCTTATTTTTTTTAAGGGTGCATATTTAAGTTATATTTAGGATTTGTTTCTTAAACACAAATTAAATTTTTTAACGTTTACTTTGCCATTGATTATATATTGTTGCAATTTCTAATTCAATTCCAGGCATACGTTTCGTGGGTCAATTGATACTTCAATAGAATTACATATGTTAGCGGAAGGGCACTTAAACTCTAGTTCATTCTCTGTCATAACAAAATAACTCTACGATAACGATACTTTTGCGATCGGACCATAGTTGGACGCCCTAGAAAGGCTTCGAAAATAAATGGCACATGTGTATAAAGGAAAACGCATTGAAAATAAAAATATATATGTTTTCTTTTTAATTACGCACTTCTGAAGACAACCTTTAGAAAACCTTGTCTACGCGTAATTGCACAGGCCAACATTTTAATGCAACTTATTATACGAGTTACGTAAGAGTCATTTACGGAACGAATTTATAATTAAACATTAATGGCTTAGTGTCTTATTAAAATTACTATGTTTGTTTAACTTCTCGTTCACTGAAGTGGAATTTCTTTTCTATTACTGGACTTAATTAGTCTTAAAACTCTTAGGTTAGATTCTTATAGTTTGACACTTACCATATACGCACTTAGAAATAAGTAAACACGTCGGTGACAATGTTGATTTTTACGAATGACAGATGTTGTGCCACAACTGGTGGATAACAAACTAAGCAAATATTTAAGAGTGCTAATTCAACAGTGGAAAAGAAACTGCTGCTGACAAAAGGCATCCCAAAACAATCGGCGAAGTCGTGAATATTGTAGCCTCTGCTGCAAAACAAATTTATAAGAAAACTTTTCAAAATGTTAAAGAATTAATGAACAGAAAGAATGAATATGGTGGTACCTCCTGATTAGAGCAGGCTCCGAACTACCAGGTCACTCGTCGCTCACAATTTCAGTCACGCGACACAGAGAAAAATGTCTGTTTTAGCCAACAAAATACTTGATTATATAGGGCCAAGCATATTTTTTGTTGCACCCACACAATATGTATTTCGTTGTGTAAACAAAATTTTAAAAACAAAAAGAAATATTTGGTTAACATGACACAATACACGCTTGAGTAAACAAAACCTCTGCTGGGCCAAAAAAGGTTAGATTGTCAACGAAATACCTATAGGATATTCACGGTAAAGTAAGCACTTTTAAAAGCCCCCTCCTTTGGAATAATAGTTAGCAAAAATAAATTTTATTTTAACTTTAGACGTTAATTTCCAATTGCGGTGGAATATACACACATGGGTTTTTATTACTTACATTGAAATATGTGTTTAAAAAGGTGGTTGAAGGATAAAAATGTCTGAAAAAGAAAAGTAACAAGAACCTCAAAAGAGTTCACTTTACCTTGAACAGCATCTATTTTTATCAACTATATATATATTTTTTTGCCCACTCATTTGATTTCCTTCTTTATGAAATACATCTCGAGAGTTTGTTTGTAATTGTTGTGACGATTGCGATAGAAACAGGGATTGTTATTGTATTTTTGGATGTTTAATAATGGTATAAAAATTCCAATGATACATGTTCAACAGTTAATTAAAAAAGTAAAGCTGTAAAATTTTTAAATATTAATTTACGTAAGTTGTCCGGAATTTTANTTAAATATTAATTTACGTAAGTTGTCCGGAATTTTAATTGTATGTATCTAAATGTATTCAAATTTTTTTCAGTATAGTCAATAGAACTGTGGTTGCAAGGAAGAAGCGCTCGGTCTCAAAACATCTGGGTTATAACCTCGGACACGGTTTCACTTGTTTGTAAATTAACCGAAACAGTTTACNTCCGTTCGACGAGAACAATAGTTCGAAATTAATCAAAACCATTTTTAGGTTAAAATTGTAAAACCTTATTTTTTTTAGGGTGCATATTTAAGTTATATTTAGGATTTGTTTCTTAAACACAAATTAAATTTTTTAACGTTTACTTTGCCATTGATTATATATTGTTGGAATTTCTACTTCAATTCCAGGCATACGTTTCGTGGGTCAATTGATACTTCAATAGAATTACATATGTTAGCGGAAGGGCACTTAAACTCTAGTTCATTCTCTGTCATAACAAAATAACTCTACGATAACGATACTTTTGCGATCGGACCATAGTTGGACGCCCTAGAAAGGCTTCGAAAATAAATTGCACATGTGTATAAAGGAAAACGCATTGAAAATTAAAATATATATGTTTTCTTTTTAATTACGCACTTTTGAAGACAAACTTTAGAAAACCTTGTCTACGCGTAATTGCACAGGCCAACATTTTAATGCAACTAATTATACGAGATACGTAAGAGTCATTTACGGAACAAATTTTTAATTAAACATTAATGGCTTAGTGTCTTATTAAAATTGCTATGTTTAACTTCTCGTTCACTGAAGTGGAATTTCTTTTCTATTACTGGACTTAATTAGTCTTAAAACTCTTAGGTTAGATTCTTATAGTTTGACACTTACCATATACGCACTTAGAAATAAGTAAACACGTCGGTGACAATGTTGATTTTTACGAATGACAGATGTAGTTCCACAACTGGTGGATAACAAACTAAGCAAATATTTAAGAGTGCTAATTCAACAGTGGAAAAGAAACTGCTGCTGACAAAAGGAAACCCAAAACAATCGGCGAAGTCGTGAATATTGTAGCCTCTGCTGCAAAACAAATTTATAAGAAAACTTTTCAAAATGTTAAAGAATTAATGAACAGAAAGAATGAATATGGTTGTACCTCCTGATTAGAGCAGGCTCCGAACTACCAGGTCACTCGTCGCTCACAATTTCAGTCACGCGACACAGAGAAAAATGTCTGTTTTAGCCAACAAAATACTTGATTGTATAGGGCCAAGCATATTTTTTGTTGCACCCACACAATATGTATTTCGTTGTGTAAACAAAATTTTAAAAACAAAAAGAAATATTTGGTTAACATGACACAATACACGCTTGAGTAAACAAAACCTCTGCTGGGCCAAAAAATGTTAGATTGTCAACGAAATGCCTATAGGATATTCACGGTAAAGTAAGCACTTTTAAAAGCCCCCTCCTTTGGAATAATAGTTAGCAAAAATAAATTTTATTTTAACTTTAGACGTTAATTTCCAATTGCGGTGGAATATACACACATGGGTTTTTATTACTTACATTGAAATATGTGTTTAAAAAGGTGGTTGAAGGATAAAAATGTCTGAAAAAGAATAGTAACAAGAACCTCAAAAGAGTTCAGTTTACCTTGAACAGCATCTATTTTTATCAACTATATATATTTTTTTTTGCCCACTCATTTGATTTCCTTCTTTATGAGATACATCTCGAGAGTTTTTTTGTAATTGATGTGACGATTGCGATAGAAACAGGGATTGTTATTGTATTTTTGCATGTTTAATAATGGTATAAAAATTCCAATGATACATGTTCAACAGTTAATTAAAAAAGTAAAGCTGTAAAATTTTAAAATATTAATTTACGTAAGTTGTCCGGAATTNTAAAATATTAATTTACGTAAGTTGTCCGGAATTTTAATTGTATGTATCTAAAAGTATTCAAATTTTTTTCAGTATAGTCAATAGAACTGTGGTTGCAAGGAAGTAGAGCTCGGTCTCAAAACATCTGGGTTATAACCTCGGACACGGTTTCACTTGTTTGTAAATTAACCGAAACAGTTTACNAGCTCGGTCTCAAAACATCTGGGTTATAACCTCGGACACGGTTTCACTTGTTTGTAAATTAACCGAAACAGTTTACCGTACGTAGAGACGAAAAAATCTTTAGTTGCATCAAAAAAATCCCATAGTTTAGAGCAACTAAATCAGAACAACATATTAATTTGGTTTCATCACAAAATATTCAGTTTCTTTCTTTCGAAACAATTAATTTGGTTGTGGTTTCTAGGTGCTAGTGGTTTTCTCTGAAATTGTCGCCAATCCAGGGCTGGATTCCTTACAATAGGCCTAATTAAGGGTGTGAGAGTCATATACCCCGTGTCCTGATCCCTTCCCTCCCCATAAACCGATTGTAATGTCCAAAAGCAAATCACGAGTATTAAATATATTATTACCTTCAAATAACTTTCATCAAATAACATTTTTCATCTGCAAATGTTTGATGTATTGATAACTTGTGTCATAGAGTTTCTTTTAATACCAACATAGGAATGTTTGATACTAAATGTGAACTTAAGTTCCCATATATTTCATATGAACAGTAAATGTAAGTTTTGAGAACCTGTCTGTAAGGCTGCACGCCGTTGTGATATTGACTTTAACCGTATAAATTCATCCCGGTGTTTCATCAAAAATAACGTTAAAATGCAATTCATAATATATTACAAATAATTATAAGCAATGATGCATTTAGTTTTTTCTGTGTACTTTGGTGTACTCCCCATCCCAGAGCGTCCATGTTTCTCACCAAGAGGTGGTGACGTATTAGCGTGCATGGACGCAGAGGACCGTCGAAATAAACTTGCGAACTTTTCCTGTTCGTCGTCGGGCTATGGCAGTTGTATTGAAAGTCCGCGGGCATCCAGCACTGATAGGGTTCGATACCTGCAGGGTTCACTACCCTTATGCGTGGGACGTGATGGGCGTTGCCGTTGGTAGATTGGGGTTTCCTCCGGGTGCTCCCATTTTTTCATTTCTCCCGTTTATTCCGTCGCTACTCCGCCTGCACCTTTCTTCGCCGCTACCTGCGCTGAATACTTAGTTGCTGAGCGCCCTCCCGATCTCTTAGTTGTGTTCTGGCTCCGAAAGCGAGTTTTGCCGGAACAGATCTCGGTAACCGATACGCTCTGCAGAAGCGCCTGGCTTTCACCGTGTTGTTCGTTTCAACCGTATTAATGATACGAATGAGTCCTTGGTTAGAATCGTAAGTTATAAATGAATGCATGTTCTATTTTAATAAAAAGTCGTGGGCCAATATTCATCACGTGAACCTATCCCTTCGACGAATTATACAACACAGCAAATATTTACGTTTCATACTTCTATAATGTTCTTGTCTTACTAGTTCGTAATATTTTGCCGTGTAGATCTCAGCTAAATTTAAACCATTAAATTATAGATATACAGAAATAATCATGCGTTGTTGACATTTTTAATGTCAGGTGTTAACTGTGTGTTTACACGAAGGACAAGGCAATGGCCATACTGTACTCCGTTTATGAAACTAAAATAAGAGAATTGTACGAATAATCTCCTGATATTCCCACAGGGGTGTGTTAGCATTAAGGCGCTTATATGGTCTTCCTTTAATCGCATTTCAATTTTTTTAAATAAAACAAAAATATTTTACGTAAATAACACGTTGATATCTTAAATTATTGATCACGAATCTAGTTTCTACCAGGATTCTAGTTTCCACCTCTCAAACCCAGATGTTCAAACAATGGGATGTATTCTGGACTTAGACGGGGGAACGACGGAATGTGAGTTTATGCTCGTGGCTTAATGCTGGAGCTATCGATCTGTTAGTCTTGCTGACAGGAGAACGATTTCAGCAGTTCTGCAGCCACCTTCCGTTGGAGTTGCATTACTACAATAACGAACACCATCTGCTCAGTATTTGCTCGTATTCAGGATGTCGTGTTTTCCATTCTGATCGGCTCCAGTTAAGATTGTTTCTCCAACGTGGATTTCTGTCTCAGTTATTGGCAAATGCTGACACAGGTAGTTCATAAGTTCATACACAATCCCTGCATTCTCACCCGTTAGGTTATGGCATTGGTTTGTCTTCGTACTCCATAAAAGGAACAAAATATTATTTTATGTTCACTACTTACTTGCAGTCGAAATTAATTTGTACAACATCCAAACGAAGTTATAACAATTTACTAGTGATATAATTACTTCGTAACACGTTTGAAACCCCCACCTTGAAAACATAATGATAAGCTGAAGCCTATCAAGACTTTCGTCAATATTCAAAATACATAATTTACATTTAAAAATTTGTAGATAATAGTGGAGGTATGTGGGATGGTACAACGGACCAAAACTTATAACAGGCCTACATNACATTTAAAAATTTGTAGATAATAGTGGAGGTATGTGGGATGGTACAACGGACCAAAACTTATAACAGGCCTACATAAAAATATCGAAGTAGCCTATTTATGCCCTAATGAACAATATAAGGTAACATAACGCTGTCACAGTGGCGCAGTGGTAAACATTCGCAGTCACATTCGGGAGGATCTGGGTCCAATTCGGGCAATCCTGATTTCGGTTTACCATGCTTTCCTTAAATAACTCCANACATTTAAAAATTTGTAGATAATAGTGGAGGTATGTGGGATGGTACAACGGACCAAAACTTATAACAGGCCTACATTAAAATATCGAAGTAGCCTATTTATGCCCTAATGAACAATATAAGGTAACATAACGCTGTCACAGTGGCGCAGTGGTAAACATTCGCACTCACATTCGGGAGGATCTGGGTCCAATTCGGGCAATCCTGATTTCGGTTTACCATGCTTTCCTTAAATAACTCCAGATGAATGCCGGGATAGTTCCTTCGAGCAGGCCATGAGCGATTCCTTCCTTTCTGCTTCTCTGAATGAGCAAGTAGCTGCCTTTGTAATGACCTTGCCGTCGACGATAAGTTAAGCCCTTCCTCCTTCCCTACCTACCACACTGTGACACAATTTTTCTGGTTCGTTCGATTGTTTGGCGAGTATGATAACGGCGAGATAGAAAGATTTTGGTCTTCTGAGCATGTCCTCGACACTGACATAACCATCGCCAGAACAACTGTCGGAGTCACGTGGTCAGCAGTGATGCACGTGTTTGTTTACATTGGATTTTCAACACACGCGCTCTTTTAAATTAATAAAATACTTGAACCTAATCTAGCTTCATCAAAACTGGGTTGGAGCAATAGTTTACAAATATCTTATATCTACTTACTTACATAAACAATGAATGTTCTAACCTCAAATTCTAGCCACGTGGTTTTCGATTGTCCCGTGTTGGAGCACGGAGAGTGGCTAATGTGCACCCTACCGTATATCCCCTCCACGTACTGTATTGGTAGAGCCCTGAAAAATTCGCGAGTTCAATGGCCTGTAGGCTAGGNAGCACGGAGAGTGGCTAATGTGCATTTCTCAAGAGCACTCTACCGTATATCCCCTCCACGTACTGTATTGGTAGAGCCCTGAAAAATTCGCGAGTTCAATGGCCTGTAGGCTAGGCTATACTCCATTGTCATATGTATAATCATGCAAATATCACTGTTTATTGGTTGATTGTCGTATTAGCGGAAGACGATGATTTGGGTTTGCATTTTATTGTGTGTTTGTTATTGGCTCAGAGTTGTCCAGGAGGTGTAAACTAAAGGGTGGGTAAAAAGAATAAGCAATATAAACGTACGAGGTTTTGAATTCTAGCTTGTCCCGCAATGAAACCGCGATTTTTTCAGGTCTCTATGTATTGGGCACTCCGTAGCAGCTTCTTAAATGGTTTTCAGTGACTAGCATTCCACTGACCGAGATTAGTAATTATTGTTTGGAGTGTATCTCACGTTGCCGATATTGCTGCTGTGTTTCCTCTGCGTTTTTACCGTTTCCCCCGCCGCCTTACACACCCAGGCTTCGCCATCCAGAGAGAATGGTCTCGTTACAACACCTCTCGAGGGTTGCCAGCCACCCCACGCAGTCGCTCATTACGGCTCGTCATTGCGTGGGTGTCATCTTCCATACGGGCGCACTTCGTCGTCGCGTTTAACCGTACGAGATGGTAGTTCAAAAGAAAAACAAAAATTATTTCACACGTACTTTTAATGACAACTTTTTTTTNTTTAACCGTACGAGATGGTAGTTCAAAAGAAAAACAAAAATTATTTCACACGTACTTTTAATGACAACTTTTTTTTTGCAAAGCAGTGTGTGGAATTCGACCTAATGACGTACATCCGTATACTGAGCATTTTGGCGGAATTATNTTTAACCGTACGAGATGGTAGTTCAAAAGAAAAACAAAAATTATTTCACACGTACTTTTAATGACAACTTTTTTTTGCAAAGCAGTGTGTGGAATTCGACCTAATGACGTACATCCGTAATGACTCGTAAAACCGCCTTAATACTCGAAAAGGTTGGCTTCGAAGCTTTAACTGGAAGCAACGTGCTTCCGGCAGAGAATGTCTCTCAGCAAGATAAAATGTTGTAAAAAAAAATTCTGGTAACAGTAAGAATTCGCTAATTATTGCTGAGTTTATTTTACATTCTTAGTCAGTGAAATATTTCTGCAAAATTAAATTTGCAGAACAATTGTGAGATCAGTATTGAGTTAGGTGGAAACATAACTTCATAATATATACATGCAAGGAGAAACCGCCTATTGGAGAATGCCACAGTATGTTTACCGTTAGCAGAAATAACCCTGCCGTAGGAACTTATCTCATGGTTCCTAATACTTTCGAAGGAAAAGATTGACAATACCACAGCATATCTCTATAAGACATTTCATCCGAATGCCCAGCGTACTACTGACGGTTGAACTATGAGATAAGGATTTCTTGTGTACAATCAAATACATATATGTCGAACGCGAACTTCATGGCATTTACATGGCTGCGAACTTGAAGCACTTGTTTTACTCTGCCGCGCTGAATCTTGAAACTTCCACTTCTCTGTGTGTGTTCCCCCACACCTCTTAAATTTTTAACACGTGGACTGGCATTCAACAAACTCAGTACAAATATGGTACTAAGTAACGACACCTGACTTTTATAATTTTCGACAACGCCGGACACATACCAACAAAATTACGGGCATTTAAAAATTAAGGTTTTTTTTTTGTCATATCTCGGAAACCAATCAACCGATTGTAACCAAATTTTGTATGCTGACAGCGCAAGTTGTAANATACTGAGCATTTTGGCGGAATTATCTCGAAAAGGTTGGCTTCGAAGCTTTAACTGGAAGCAACGTGCTTCCGGCATAGAATGTCTCTCAGCAAGATAAAATGTTGTAAAAAAAAAATTCTGGTAACAGTAAGAATTCGCTTATTATTGCTGAGTTTATTTTACATTCTTAATCAGTGAAATATTTCTGCAAAATAAAATTTGCAGAACAATTGTGAGATCAGTATTGAGTTAGGCGGAAACATAACTTCATAATATATACATGCAAGGAGAAACCGCCCATTGGAGAATGCCACAGTATGTTTACCGTTAGCAGAAATAACCCTGCCGTAGGAACTTATCTCATGGTTCCTAATACTTTCGAAGGAAAAGATTGACAATACCACAGCATATCTCTATTAGACATTTCAGCCGAATGCCCAGCGTACTACTGAAGGTTGAACTATGAGATAAGGATTTCTTGTGTACAATCAAATACATATATGTGTAACGCGAACTTCATGGCATTTACATGGCTGCGAACTTGAAGCGCTTGTTTTACTGTGCCGCGCTGAATCTTGAAACTTCCACTTCTCTGTGTGTGTTCCCCCACACCTCTTAAATTTTTGAACACGTGGACTGGCATTCAACAAACTCAGTACAAATATGGTACTAAGTAACGACACCTGACTTTTATAATTTTCGACAACGCCGGACACATACCAACAAAATTACGGGCATTTAAAAATTAAGGTTTTTTTTTGTCATATCTCGGAAACCAATCAACCGATTGTAACCAAATTTTGTATGCTGACAGCGCAAGTTGTAANGTTTTTTTTTGTCATATCTCGGAAACCAATCAACCGATTGTAACCAAATTTTGTATGCTGACAGCGCAAGTTGTAAGAATGAAATCCAGAGGTGAATACTGTTGTTGGTCTACCATCTTGGCAGATAGCTCCAAATGAGAAATACAAATTTTATACTGTATCTCAAAAACTATTAAAAACATTTTCGCCAAATTTGGCAGGTAAGTAATACTATTAATGGTTTGATAAATTTCAGTAATAAAAATTAATTATATACTTACTTTCAGAATGGCAGCTATACAAATATTTCAGGTTTATTTGGTATAACTACCATACCGTTTGCGCGATATCAACCACATTTTGTAAGTTGACAGTATCCCTTACAAGCATAAGATAAGTCAAACAACATCCACTTTGTCCGCCATTTTGAAAAATAGTGCCACATGAAAAAAGTTCTTAAGTTATATTTCAAAAACTACTCAACCAATATTCTTAAAATTTGGCAAGTTAGCAATACTGTGATAAGCTAAGTAAATGTAAGTACATAAACTAAAATAGACACTTATTATTAAAATGGCGCCATTCAAATATTTTAGTATTATTTGGCATAACTACCAAAATATTTGGCCAATTCAAAAACAAATTGTACGCTGACATGTATTACAAACATCATGTAAGATGAAAACAACTACTTCTGTCCAACATTTTTAAATATGGCGCTGCATGTAAAAATAATTCTTTTTCATTATATCTCACAAACTTCTGAACCAATTTTCGCCAAATTTGACATCTACAAAATACTGTGATAGGCCAGGTAAAAATGAGTAATTCTACTTTATTAGGCACTTATTTTTTAAATGGTGACAATACAAATATTTAGGGTTTTTTGGTATAACTGCCATACCATTTAACCAATTTCAACCTAATTTGGTACGCTGACAGTATCTATAACAAGCATCAAATAAGCCAAAATAACCTTTGTCTGTTATTTTGTAAGGTAGCAGTATATGAATTAATCATGTTTTTGTTTAATTTCTGGGCAAAAATTGACAGATTCCTAATAAATTTCGCAAACTAGTACCGCCACAGTTGATACGTAAAAATGTTATTCAAAGGTGTCACACACTTATTTAAAAAATGGCAGCATACTACATATTTTTGCATATTATGCTATATCTTCGAAAACGTTTAATCAATTTCAAATTAAGTTTTTATGTTTGGGATATGTATATAACAAATAACAAATGTGTCAACATGGAGCCTCTTTTGTCCTCCATTTTTAACATAGTGCCTTACGAATTAATCAAGTTCTTATGTAATATCTCGGAAAACTATTTTCCTATACCTACCAAATATGGCAAACAAGTATTACTGCCTTAGGTTAGGTAAACTGATAAGTTTAGGTTTGTCAGGCACCTATTTTAAAAATGGTGGCCATAAAGTTTTTTTTAGTTTTGTATGTTTTATCGTCGAAAAANAGGTTTGTCAGGCACCTATTTTAAAAATGGTGGCCATAAAGTTTTTTTTAGTTTTGTATGTTTTATCGTCGAAAAATTGTAATTAATTCCAACAAAACTTTGTATGATGGCTGTATTTGTTACAAAATTCAAATGTGTACACACAAGNAAAAATTGTAATTAATTCCAACAAAACTTTGTATGATGGCTGTATTTGTTACAAAATTCAAATGTGTACACACAAGATTTCTTTCTTCAGCCATTTTGTAAAATATCATCACTTGAAAAATTGAAATTATGTGATCGCAGAAAAAAATAATATTTTAAACAAATTTGGCAAACAATTAGCTTTATGGCAGTATATGTAAACTGATAAATTTGGAGACTTCAGACATACATATTTTGAAAATGGCGGCCATGTAAGCATTTTAGCTCCAAAGTTTTTTTCTACGAAACTACAAAAATAATTTCAACTTTACTTTGTGTGCTGATAGTATTGGTTATATTCATAAAAATTGTCCATGCAAAGTCTCATTTCTCCACAATTTTGTAATATAGCCCTACAATAAATTATATGGGGTTTATGTCGTATTTTGGGTAACAATCAACCGATTTATTTGAAATTTGACGAAGAAGTTGTAATTTGGTAGGCTGTAAATGTTTATAAGTTTTATCTGTATAATTCTTTATTTTCTGAAAGACACGTATACAAACCTTTTTAATTAGTGTGCTATATCTACGAACATATGTAACATATATATATATGACTTTGTATATTTTATATATTATCACAAACAAATGTGCTAATATATAAACTTTTTGCCCTCCATTTGTTAAGATCGTCACATGATCAATGGAGGTATTCTGCCATATCGCGAGGACAAATCAACCGATATGCATACAGAGACACTCGTTTACCTGATGTTTTTTGCAAGGTAGTGTCAGGCGAGTAAACAGAAAATTTTGTCTTATTTCCGCGTTAATTTGACTAATTTTGAAATAAATGTGCACAACTCCACAAGGCCAAGTATAGTTACATAATTTAAATAGGATCAGGCAATTATTTTAAAATTGGTGGTCAAATAAATATTTTTCTATGTTTTTCATATCTATTAAACAATTTAACAATTTCACATTTAACTTTCTATGCTAACATTATCTATTACAAAAATCGTGTACANACAAATCAACCGATATGCATACAGAGACACTCGTTTACCTGATGTTTTTTGCAAGGTAGTGTCAGGCGAGTAAACATAAAATTTTGTCTTATTTCCGCGTTAATTTGACTAATTTTGAAATAAATGTGCACAACTCCACAAGGCCAAGTATAGTTACATAATTTAAATAGGATCAGGCAATTATTTTAAAATTGGTGGTCAAAAAAATATTTTTTTATGTTTTTTATATCTATTAAACAATTTAACAATTTCACATTTAACTTTCTATGCTAACATTATCTATTACAAAAATCGTGTACAGNATATCTATTAAACAATTTAACAATTTCACATTTAACTTTCTATGCTAACATTATCTATTACAAAAATCGTGTACAGAGCCTCTTTTTAAGCAATTTTATAACATTGCCCCATTAAAGAAACTAAGGTTTTTATGTAATATCTCGGAGTGACATTTTTTTGAGAACTACAACCTAAGAATTTTATTTCTCGTAAGTCAAAATATAAATGTATATATGTAATAGTAAATTGTTATTTGAACAATTTTATCATTAAAATAAAAAAAATATTATAATTGTTTAATTTAAACGATGTCTCACATGTATTTTACTGGCCGTAGATAATTTTTATGAATCAGTTCAACAAATACAGTATTTTTACGGAATTAAAGTTAACATTATAAATTGTAGAATAAACCCTGATAATTTTGCACGAGCGATTTTCTCATATTCAAAAATACTTACGTCAGGGCAGTAAACTTCTCCAGACCAAGAACCGTATTAACACAAAAACATTAAATATAGATTACACACCTTTATAAACTTTAGTAAAACTATGATCAATGTCGCCAACGAGCAGAAAGTAGCCGCAGTGAAGTAATTGCCCCTCTGTGGGTACTGCTATAATTTATGTTGAACCACAGATGTTTCGAAACAGGCCCCTTTTTGTGTAATGGACAAAGAGGAAACTCTCCTCATAAACTCCACTGTATAAGTTAAAACCTGGATATATTTTAAGTATTCGTCAAACGAAAAATGCCTCATGTTATGACAGCTGAAATAAAAGTTAATGTCTTTTTCAAGAAACTCGACAATCGCTCAGTCGTTGGCACTCGCGGGGGGAAGTGGGGTTCAGAAAGTTGAGTCTCTCCTGAAGCGAAGAAAGTTCCTTGCCCGAGGTGAAAGAACGAAAACTCTTTCGTCGGATTTAGTTGGTAGGAGGGTATTTGTCAGCGAGGGGAAGAGGGGTAGGAAATGCTGCAATTTACCAAATTGATCGGCGAACACGTGAGCGCCCCCTTTCGCTAATCCAGCACAGTTGGTTTCCGAGGGAGAGGGAGGGGGTAGTATCGTGATTTGAAGGGGGTTAAGGGGTGATCACGGCTCCCCACGGTGGCGAATTTTTTTTTAGGGTGCTGGGGGGCGGAAAAGCCGATCACTGGAAGAATTACCGCCACGTGACTAGCAACAATTTGCTTCCACTCCCTTACCCAAACCCCTTTTTTTNGCCGATCACTGGAAGAATTACCGCCACGTGACTAGCAACAATTTGCTTCCACTCCCTTACCCAAACCCCTTTTTTTCTACCCCGTCGCAGGTGTCCGCTTACCCACAGGCAATGACAAGTGCTGGCCAGGGCGATTGATGTTCCNTTTTTTTTCTACCCCGTCGCAGGTGTCCGCTTACCCACGGGCAATGACAAGTGCTGGCCAGGGCGATTGATGTTCCAGCTCGAACCCCTCAGCTCGATCGGGGGTGCAATTTTGTCCTCGGCCGCGCGGGGTTGGTTTCGCTTGCACGCAACGTAGATATTTCTCCTCGAGGCGAGAGGGTCAACGGCCAACTACTCAACCCGACATCTTAGAGAAAATATCCTAAATTAATGTAAATAATGTTCACTAAATATTTTGGGTAAAAAATTTAATTTTTTAATTTTTTTAAAATTTTTTGACAAATGGACAGAATATATACCATATAAAATATTTTATACGCCAGTTTTTTATAATTACTTAAAAAGACTACTTTAAGATGTTAGAGCACCCAATGACATCTAAATCAAGCAGAGAAATAAAAAAAATTACTCTGACAACTTTCGTAATTAACTACCTCATATGTAAATAATGTATATATAGTTGAGGTTTATGGTTTTATTCTGTAATAGAACTTGAGATTTGTAGTATAAGCGTTTTATTCACAACACTATAACAATGATACAGCAAGAAACACACAGTTGTACTTAAAAAAAGGCACCGTTTTACAGTGGCGTCGCCTAGTGACAGTTATACCAACCAAACAGGTGACAATTATGCGAACTAAAGAATTTTTTTTTTCAAAAAATACAAAATGTCAAACTTTTATATTTGATATATATATATATATTAAATCGCTCAACAAAAAGTTTATATTTATATATATAGGCTTAATGCAAAGTAAAAATTTATTTAAATGATACTTGCAGTGAGGGTAACTGGTTAAAAAATTATACTTCGGACCTACGCCCCTGCAGAAGAGCTTTGTCTCCAAAGCAAGCACAGAAGAGGACATTAAAAATATAAACGAAAACAAGCTGCGAAATCAATATACATGTGTATACAAATTGGAATATACGCGTAAAGCCCACAAGTTGAAAAATGTTCAGAGCAAGTATTTAATAAAGAACAATTTTTCTCTCTAACTCCTTTAAGCTATTTCCTACAACTGTGGTGCTCAAAATGCTACTTAATGAACTGAATTCAATTCACTTCATATAAACCAACAGGGCGGTTTCATAAAAGATATGAAATGAAGAATTTTCAGTTAAGAACGTCACTTCAAAAATGAGCAAATAAAGTGGAATAGTTGAAATTACTCGGCTTAGTGACGTCCAGGTGATTTGAGATCGAAATTTCATTCTTATAGCCTTTACCTTTCCCAAGATTGAGAACTCTGAAGATCAGCCGAAAATTCCCGGCACATATTTTTACATAAAAATTGACTCCATTACTTAAATGAATAGTGCCATTTTGTAAGGAAATGTAATTCGTTAGATTAAAAGCGAACGTAAAGTAAATTACGTCAAATCTGTTCATCGAGTTCTACTGAAATGTAAATGAACTGCAGATACATGGCATGAAGTGTTCAGGCAAACGTACGAAAGAGAATAAAAAAATAGATGCAAGAGTTACACCATCAACATATAAAATTTTTTTAAATTGACCAAACAAGTATTTGAGTAGAAACCATAACAACGACAGTTCGTTTGTAAACCCGGAAATAGATGCCCAAAAACTTCCAGACAGAATTTTAATTAATGAAGGATGAACGTGGAGAAGAACCACAAACAGGTGTTTCTTGATAATGCCTAGATTTCTACCGAAAAGCGTTTATTCTGCAGAACCTGAAACACACCCAACGCTATTACCGCAGAGTGATGCCTTGGAAATCTGACTGCACCTCGGAGTCCAACAGGTCTTGAAAAATATATCTTCTTATGACAACGTGCCCGCCTCATGGCGCTGTGAAAACTAATTAAGTTCACAGGAAATTTTAATACAACTGCTCCCGAACAACTCTTATACACTACTAACATGATTCCGCGGGGCAGCGCTCAGCAAGTATAGGCGCTGCCGCGACGGGAACTCAGCCATAAGCGCAAGGTTAAATAATCAGCCCATGTATATCCGCCCAAACCGACAACAACTTCACATGTTGGAAGACGTTTGCTATTAACGAGCTTGTTGCTACTTCTAATTCTGTTATCAGTATTGCTCCATCTCCAGTACTGTACTCTCGACGTAAGCTTAAGTTTGAGCTTGGTGATGCTACTTGGGTATTCAGAAAGTTGGCTGGTACTAATGGTGATGTTCGTTTATTAGGTCAAGTACAGTATGTGTATGTTGCTTAATTAGACTCGCATTCAGAAGGACCTGGGCTCAGATCTTGGTCAGGCCGTCCTGGTTTCTGTTTTCCATGGTTTCTTGAAACCACTCAAGGTAAAAGCTGGAATGACTCCTTACTACAGGCGAACGCCGATAACTTCCCCGTTCCTGCTTCTCTGAGGAACTTGCTCCGTCTGTAAAGACTTTGATGTCGGTGAGACGTGAAGTCCTACAAAAAACGTGGCGTGAATGGCACACCTCCGACATTTTTTTTCGCTAGACTACGTTTGTAACCTTGCCCATTTTTTTTTCGCTAGACTACGTTTGTAACCTCGCCCATTTTTCGCCATGTGGACCAATATGTTTTTCGTTTTCCTTATCTTCTGGTTTATACAATTTTACATTTCACTATAAGCAGACCGGATGATCACGTTCTTATACTGATGGGTAGTTTTAGAAAAGTTTTATTATGTAACTCGACTGATATTTTCCTTTTTTCATGAAAATAGAAAAGAAGATAAACAAAATAATTATTAATTCGGCATTTTACAGCATAACAGAGAATGAAACCAATAGTTTTCCCAATAAAAATTTGGAAATCGGTCTTTGCAAAAGTTTCCTGTTCCGGACTGCATATGCGACCAATTTAAATAGACACTCTGATTTAAATGGCTCTATTAATATTTCCATTTGTTCCATATATAGTAAGTGAAGAGATTTGGGTGGCTCTTAACATCAAAGTAGTGAGAACTGATGAGAGTGATGCGAGATGAGTATGGAGCAGCACCAGAATGCAAAGGCGGGGGAAACGGGAGATTCCAGAGAAAATCCGCCGACTAGCAGCGAAAATCCAGGGGCGACCCCGCCGGGGATCGAACCCGGTTCAACTTGGTGGAAGGCGAGTAGTCTAATAACCACTACACTACCATCGAATTACCAACGTAAAGATTACATTTGTAAACATGGCATTTTTTTTGGTTTAATTCCTGTTGTTTCGTTTGCATATTAGTGTACGTAATACCATGTTATCAAACATCTCAATACGTAACAGTTTCACAATCAAACGTCACATATGTGTTAAGAAAGTGATGGTGACCACGGAAATATTAATTTTACTTATGGAAAAATTGTCAAAATAGGAAAAAACGTTGATAAAAATTAGGAGATAAAAACCGACTCTAGCGCAATTTTTGAAACCATTATTTTACATCAGTATTACGTCAAAATAAATAAAAAACTTATAAATTAATTTTTAAATATTTTCTTTAATCATTTTTTTTTTCATTATCACATAAGTGGCACAAAAACAGAACAGTAAAAATGGATATAAATAGCCTTTTTTCTTTAAAATTCAATTTTAAAAGTGGTACGCTTATAAAAATACTTTAAAATATTTATAATGTAAATTTAATAATAATAATAAAAAATATATGGGTTAAGGGATAAATGTTTACTCTTTAAACGGTTCATACTTGTAAGATTTGCAAAGCATTATGCTTTTAACACCCCAGTTTCAACTTTCTCTTATAGGTATGTAAAACTTTTTAATATTTTAATGCCAACTTTGGTAATATATTAAAAATACGGTTAAACTTAAATGGAGTTAGATAAAGTAATCTTGACTACCCTTAAACCATATTCTCCAAATGATTTCTAGGGAATACAAGTAAACCAACTAATAAAATATTTGGATTATTGTTTCTGACAGAAAATGAAAACACTATTGTTACAAATATTTTAAATACAATTTATACAAATGAGTAAGAAAAAATAAACCCACTTTAAACAAACTACTTATTTATTTTGCGATAATATAAGGTTTATCAAATTAACATATTTAATGCACGGAAAAAAAGTTACAAATAAAAAACATTTGTCAGGAAAGAAAACTGTAGATCTTTAACAGCTATTTAAAATACGTTTCTATTTTTCTTGTTCCAATCATGCAGTTCAAAAAAAACAAAAATATTTATTAGATTCTAACACAAAAAAAAATTAATGGTGTAAAACAGATTATGAATGAGATGTACACATTACATGCGAGAAACATAAAAATCCTGTTGATTTTCATACAGAATATAAACAACAGATAAAAAAATTAATATTTAATATTCTATTAGCAGAATTACAAAAAATATAAAACACTTAAAGATTATTAGAATTAATAAAATTTTGATATAACATAAGATTTTGCAGGAATTTTTATTAACGAAGAAAAATAATCGGATATTACACAAATAATTTTAATTTTTGTAGGCGTGGAGAGTATGAGAAATATTAATAATGATAACACGTTTGTCATAGATTGATTAGCACGGATGAATAGTTATTCTGGAGTTAAAATGTATAACAAGTTTATAGGCCAAATTAAAAGTAATGGACTTACCAAGGAATTATGGAATAAAATTTTAGATTTTTTTGAATTTTTCAGATGAACTAATAAAAGAAACATTAAAATGAGAGAAATAACAACATAAGAAATCACAATTTATAATTATATGCATGTATATATGAAAATGTACAAAACAAATCAGAATTCTATAAAAAAAACGGTTTACAAATAATGGACAATAATAAACTATACTGCGGAAAAGGGAAATTTTATTTTATTGCGTTAATATCACATTGTAAGAACAGTTGTTGTGTGGTTTTTTAAGATATTTAAAATGTCTTTACTAGGGAAAAAGTACGATATAATAAACCAGCATACAAATAAAATAACCAGCAGAAAATAGAAACGTACGTATAAATTATGCAATTTCTGCCTTTACTTTAAATCTTTTACCATTTGAAAAAAATTACTAAAATGATACAATTAAAATATCGTGATTAAGACCAAAAATATTTTATTATATCTGGAGTAACGTGTTTTCCCAAATCTACTGCTTTACCTTCTACAATTTCTAAAGAAATTATTGTAAATAATTTAGTATTAATAAGAACAAAATTTGTATTTAATTTGTTTTTTGAAAAAGAATAAATATTAGAAACTGTATCTCTTATTATACAATAAAAAATGGAACTCCAATAAAAAAAATGCATATTTACCATCTAGTAAAAAATAAAACCAAGAAATAGAAGAAATGAAGATGCAAGAAAGAAAGCTACAGTATTTGGAAAACAGTAGAGATTTGCAAAAATTATATAAAAAACTATTCGAGAAAGAAGAAAAAATTAAACAAGCAGAACAGTAAAAAAAATTTGTTGATATTAGTGGAAAGACTTTGATATTATGAGTATTTATAAACTTTTGCATTTCTCGCAAATTACTAAAGAAAAATCTATTTATATTCGAGTCCTTGGAGCAAAATGTGGTCGTATCTGTTTATTATATAAGGGGCTTTAATAAAATTAATGTATAGAACATCTTAAATATAAAAAAATCAAGGAAAAATATTTTATCAGCATTCCTTACACCAACTTTGGACAGATATTAGGATATTTTATTATCCTGAGGATAACCCATTAACCAATGGTGTAACAACTTACAAAATAACATTATTTTACAAAAATATATTGCTAAATGTGTTTTATGTTCTTAAAGAAAAAAAAAAGATTTATTATATAAAGAGGAAGGCAAAGAACAGAACAATAATTTAAATATGGGNTATGTTCTTAAAGAAAAAAAAAAGATTTATTATATAAAGAGGAAGGCAAAGAACAGAACAATAATTTAAATATGGGAGAATTCGTCAAAAGTGAAAAGATTTACCCATTGTAAAATATTGGAAAGTTTAGAACAAGGTTTAGATTCAATTGTCACAAATATTTAAGTTAAGACATATCGTGGTAGAGAAAGACATATTGTAAATTTCGAAAATATAAATAAAATATATCTAACTATTCGTTAGGAAAAGAAATCCATTATAAAAGAAAATATATAAAATGTAAGATCAGAATAAATATGGGTAATATAAATACAACACGAAATAAAATTTAAGGAATATTAGTATTTGTTGAATAAAACTTTTTTACCCATAAACTTTAACATCCTCAAATATTTCTGTTGTAATTATTATGAACTTTAGAATAGTTATCAGCGAACGGTTATCGGCGAACAGAAGTAACTAACATAAGATAGTTATGAACATATACCAATACAGTGTTAACTTTTTTATTTATTACTTTTCATTAAAAAAAATAGTAAAATATATGTGCAACATACCACGTCATCTAAAGACCACACATAATATATAATTAATTTTCTCTGGAGGAATAATTGAAACTTTACATCTACTAATCAACCTGCCTATAATTTACGCTGCACATTTAAAATTTATCAAATTCGAACTTACAACTATCTCTCTGTCTTATATGTATATACCCAGTCGAATCACATTAGTATGTCCACCTGCTAGTATCCAGAGTAACCGCCCTTCGAAGCACGGACAGCATCTAGACGAGCTGGCAATGACTAAGTCAGCTGCTGATAGGTCTCCATGGGTATCTGGAGCCATACAGTATGCAGTGCGTTCCACAGCGGTTGAAGGGTGCATGGCGGAGGATACAGACGGCGAACACGACGACCGAGGTGCTCCCACATATGTTCAATTGGATTCAGATCGAGACTGTTTGGGGGCCAGAGAAGAACCTTAAAGTCTTGATCGTACTTTTCCAGCCACGTGCGGAAACTTCTAGCGGTGTGGCAAGGCGCATTATCGTGCTGGAAGTTCCCATCCTTCCGAAGGAAGACAATGATCAGGTACGGGTGGACGTGATCGCCGAGGATGGATTCATAACCAAATCGACCAAGAGTGCCTTCCACACGGATGATGGGTCATAGAGAATACCACGAGAACATTCCTCATACCATAACACTGCCCCCACCGCCTTGTGTTCGCCCAGCAATATATGCAGGATGTCGGTTCTCCGACGTTTCTCGCCGGACACGCTGACGTCCATCCGTTCTATGGAGCTGAAACCGTGATTCGTCGGAGAAGGCTTCAGTCACCANTCTCGCCGGACACGCTGACGTCCATCCGTTCTATGGAGCTGAAACCGTGATTCGTCGGAGAAGGCTTCAGTCACCATTCAGCAGCGGTCCAGTCGCCATAACGTGGAGAAAATTCTAGTCGTTTTCATCGATGCATCTGTGTTAGCATGCGCGCAGTCACCCTCCGTCTACTCCGGAGCCCCATTAGCGGACGGGTTCGCTGAACTGTTGCGGTAGACACGTGTCTGGATGCCCCCTGGTTCATTTGGACGGTGAGCTGTTCCACTGNTCTCGCCGGACACGCTGACGTCCATCCGTTCTATGGAGCTGAAACCGTGATTCGTCGGAGAAGGCTTCAGTCACCAATCAGCAGCGGTCCAGTCGCCATAACGTGGAGAAAATTCTAGTCGTTTTCATCGATGCATCTGTGTTAGCATGCGCGCAGTCACCCTCCGTCTACTCCGGAGCCCTATTAGCGGACGGGTTCGCTGAACTGTTTCGGTAGACACGTGTCTGGATGCCCCCTGGTTCATTTGGACGGTGAGCTGTTCCACTGTTACCTGTCGGTTGGCCTNTCGGTAGACACGTGTCTGGATGCCCCCTGGTTCATTTGGACGGTGAGCTGTTCCACTGTTACCTGTCGGTTGGCCTTCACGCACCGTCCTAGTCGACGTTCACATCGGACAACAATAGCACGTGGAGCTCCGCAATTTCCATTACGGTAAATCCCAAAGGTGCCATTTGTCCACTCACGATTTACCCGTATCACAGAGGCGAATGAACAGTTCGTTCACAAACGTCGCACTTTCCGAAATGCTGCCCACCTTGGCCTGAAAGCCGATGGTCATCCCTTTTTGCAACTCCTTTATATAGCTTCCACTACCCGTGACAGCAGGAAGCGTGCTGTTTACAGCCAGGCTGTCGGTCGCATTATATACCCGTTTCACCAGCCGACGACACGGACCATACGTCATGGGTAGNTGTTTACAGCCAGGCTGTCGGTCGCATTATATACCCGTTTCACCAGCCGACGACACGGACCATACGTCATGGGTAGTGACCTGAAAAAATTGCATTTGTGATAAAACGTAAAACAATGCCAATTTTAGCATTTTAGTGCCAATAAAGTTTTCTTTTACCGTTTTACATCAAATAAAGCTATTTTGAAAATTTACACCGACCTTTACTTCAAATTAAACCAATATTCGCGTAATGAGTGTTACAAAATGACCTCTCTTGTTCCTTTGCCTAAATATTGCAAAAAAAAATGCACATCAATAGGTAATGAATGTTCATATCGCGTATTGTGGTTGAGGTTAGGAATACTCGTCGCACTGATTATCAAGCGTCCGCCGTCTTCGCTGCAGCAAAAATTTATTTTTGCGTGTTTAAAATGTTGAATGTCAAAGTGTCAATAATTCGTGGATCACATTTTGTAACTTTCTTTGAACGACACACCCATTCAATTATTTTTTTTCAAGTACACAGTTCAAAAATATAATAATCACCAAAGAAAATTGTTACTGTTATGATAGCGGGATGTATTACAAGGCCTTGACGGCCATAGAATACACGCGGCCAGAAAATATTTGTCAGAAAATCTGAACGTTAATTAGGGCATGAGTTAAGATGAAATTTTATCACTGCTATACCTGACAAAACTACGAAACAATAGCGTATTCACACTATCATTGTTTATCTTAAAGTTAAAAGTTTTAGAACGGAAATGATAAATATATACTCGTTATGTTGGAAAGGCAACACCCTCCGAGTGACGGTCTTTCCAGCTGGGACCCGTAGGTGACCATCATCCCCGAGCATGACAGAAATGAAACCCTAGAATGGAGCGGCGCTGGAATGCAAGGGCAGGGGAAACGGGAGTACCCCGAGAAAACCCACCGGCAAGCGGCATTGTCCAGCACGATTCCCACATGCCAAAATCCGGGAGTGAACTTCTGGGGATCGAGCCCGGATCACCGTGGAGGGAAGCGAGCGCCCTGGCCACTACGCCACCGCTGCCCCTCAAAAATAAATTAGAATGTCAACAAAATATTTAGTTGAATCAATTATAGGTATATGTTTGGCCACTCATTTTATTGCCTTCGTTCAAAAATACAGCTCGCGAGTTTGTTTGGACTGACAATTAGAATAGTAAGAGTGTTGGTTGGTGCATTTATTGATAATGGTATGAACATCCTAATAAAACAAGTCCAACGGTAAAATAAAAAGAAAAGCTGTAAAACTTGAAATATTTCTTTTACGTACATTGTCCAGTATTTTTTTCAAGCAGTTCTACAAAAAAACTCAGCTTTCATCAGGTGACAGTATAGACGAGGCTGCTAGAACGTAGCGCGCAGGTGCCAACGATATGGGTTCGTATTTTGGAGTATCTTATTATTTTTACATTACACAAAACTGTGCAGGGCCAAACAAATATTTAGTTGGACGAACCAAATCTCAGTTTGGGGTAACTAAATGAGAATAACAAAATAATTTGGTTTCAACAATAATATATTATATTTTACGTATACGAACAATTAATTTGGTTGCACCAAAACAAACAATGTTTTATTCAAGAAAACATTTTTTTTCTGTGTAGAGCATTAAAACCAAATTAAAGTTAATTAATCAATATTAACTTTCCGTGCCTCTTGCGGCACAAGCCACAAAACATTTTATGCTTTAAGCGATAGAGCACGAAAAATGTCGCTTTTTTGCAACAAATCTTATCTTTAAAAACTTTTTTAATTACTTTTATTAAATGTTAAGTTTTGCGGTAGTCCTTGGGACCTGGATCTGTAGATGCTACAGGAAGAACTAAAGGTTTATATCACGTATGCATGTAAAACCACAAAATAAGCGGGCTAACCAAACCCATCAGCGTTGAAGCCGGTAGCGCTGTCGTGCCATAAAACAACGGTTATGGACGAATGAAACGGCGTATAAAATTTGTGCACCAAAATCACTCGCAAGATAAATCAATACATTTTTACTGTCAATTCAATTTATTGGCGTTGCCGTTTTTTTTATCGCCTGTACGATATCTTCGTGCAACGACCGCGGATGATTCATTAGGTAAAACCATGGAAAGACGTGTTTCCATAGCATCAACAAATAAATGATTATGCGTCGGTTTTATTGTAACTGTAACATACTCTGCCTAATATCGTGGAAGGCTATCAAATGAAACCCCCAGGAACGTTATTCCTGTGGCGGAAAGGCCTGGTATTAGGACTATTCTACCAAAATCGTGGGGCAGCGGTGGCGTAGTGTCCAGGGCGCTCGCCTGGACACTACGCCCACGGCGATCCGGGTTCGATTCCCGGCGGGTTCACTCCCGGATCCTCGCATGTGGGAATCGTGCTGGACGATGCCGCTTGCCAGCGGGTTTTCTTGGGGTGTTCCCGTTTCCCCCGCCCTTGCATTCCAGCGCCGCTCCAATCTATGGTTTCATTTCTGTCATGCCTGGGGATGACGGTCACATACGGGTCCCAACTGGAAAGACCGTCGCTCGGAGGGTGTCGCCTTGCCCTGGGTACACTCCCCACGCGCCATTTTTTTACCAACATCAGTCGATACCACAATTACGTAACCCGGCTTGCAGTGAATATGCTTCAGATTCAGGCTTTGGTTATGAACATTAGTTTTTTATATACTAAAATACTGCTAAAAAGGGTTTTATTAAATTTCCCCGAAGTATGGTACAATAATTTTCATCCATGGACTCGAGAAGAAGTATCTTGAGCTCTGTAGTAAGTCAGCATTCATAAACACACTATTTATAACTGGCACGGTATTGAACTAAAATAAGGGTTGTTAAGAGAAGTTCAAAAATATCAACATTCACCGTTTTTAATGATCTTTTACTGTTATATATTTCGACTTAGGTAAAAAAGTTTGTAATCGGACTGTATGGGTATTCACAAAAGACAGAGCGTTCATTTTCTACTGGCAGGTGCGAATTATTTCCACTTCGCAAAGGTGTGTATTTTATACTTCTAAAAGAGTATTATTTCCTCCTATCATATGAAATTCTTGTTGCTAAAATTTCCTCTTAATATATAGTTTCTGGATAATAATATATCGGGTTTCCTTATAAGAAGGGTGCGCTGCAGACTGCATAATAAGTTTATTTTAGTCAGTAATTTACAAGAAAATAACAATTGTTCTACAGAAACATTTGATTGTCCATATTTACTTTATTAACACCAACGCAATTATACCAACAGACTAATCGGAAGGGGTGGGTGTGGGAATAATTTATCCTAGAAACTCGTCACCCGATAGTGACAATATAGACGATTTTCCCCCAGAATTCAATTCCAAAGAAATCAATATATATAACTGGAAGTCTGAAAAAGAGTTTGCAAATTACAACCATTTAAGTAAACCGCTTTCAAAAGTTCAATGTCCGCTATGAAATGGGATCAAAATCTGCGATCTATAAATGTTACCCAGTTAGCAATAAAGTAAGCAAAGTTATTTTAATTACTCAAGATTAAAATCGAATCTGAAATGAAATAAGCAAGTGTTTTATTTGCATGAAAAACTTCCTTATGTTATCAATATGTAGATGACGACGACCGTACACCACTGAGTGGTCTTGCAAATGGTGTTTCAAAAAGTAGGCAATTTAGTAATCACAAAAAAAAAAACGCAGTTTAAGGTGGAGACTTACACCAAACATTGCAAACCATTTGAGTAAGAACAACCAAGCCCAGTTTTCCTTAGAACCACAAGACCTTAAAATTATTTTGAAATATAAAAACCAAAATTAAAGATAAGTATTTTCTACAATATAAACTCATTACAAAAAATATCACAAATTTTTTATAAACTATTTTTCACAATACGGCTATTAAATAAAATTAAAATTCCCATATTTTGCGTAAATTTCTTAAATTATTAAATGTATGGTCTCTCATGAGATATAGCTGTATTTGTTATTTTATTCCTTAGCATTTTTATTGCGGTGAATTTCTATATTTAAGAGAAGAGCTCGAGACTTTAACGCGATCGTTTGCTTGACGCTTGAGATGCGTTTCAGCATGTTTGAATACCACATTTTTGACGATAATATTAAACGTGTCCTTCATAAGTCAACCTGAACAAAATAAAGCATAACCCAGGCCAAGACAGAATGTAATTTTAAAGATACGAGGCAAGCTACAAGCAGTATCTTAGAGCACCGTGTTTCTCGGAAACGAAAGAAACCACGGTAGGAAGATTTGTTGACCTTGCTACAGTCATTCCTCCAATGAAATTATACGGTCTCATTTTAAAGCAACGTAGGTACACGCCACACGACGAGAACATCCAACGCCAGCTCAGAGCCTTAAGCGTAGGGAAGACGGCGCACTTGATGTGCGTGGCGGCGTCGCCCTTATCGCCGCAGCGCCACTAAGCAGACAACCGCCTGAGCTACCGCCTCACGCGCGCGAAGCCTTCCGGCCAGGTCGTAATTAATCACGGCTCTTTCCGGCCGACTTCTCCTCTCACACTCGGGGTCCCCAGGGCGAGGCGCTAACGCGTGCGCGACGGGGCAATCCCCACCACCCAAGTCCGGTGTGAACAGCGGGCAGGAAGAAAAGAGTGGCGAGGGGTCGAAGAATCACGGCGAAGGAACAGGGACACTTTGAACTGTTGCCAGGACCCCGTAGTGACGAGAGGTGGCAAGGGGGGTAACTCCATGGAAAGATATCCAGGCTCGGTCCGGGTCGTGGGCCGGAGGCGGGGGGGTGGAAGGGACAAGGCCTGGAGATATTTATAATGGTCGCCAGAGGTCCCCCCAGAATGAGCCGGCGAACTGATTTGTGTGGGTTCTGCGGGCGAAAAAATAATAATAATAAAAAAAGAGGAAGGTGGCAGCATGGGGAGGGCACCTTCCGGGTCTTTCCAGATATGGGCGAGAATTTCTCGCCTTCTGTGGAAGTAATGGTCGAGGGGTTGAAAAGAATCGAAGGAAAGAAGGGGCTGGAAGACTTAGTACGCTCTCTGCACGCGATCAAATATCTTTCCAGCACAGAAATACTGCAGCGGTGGATGAACCGTGGCAGAGGACGGACTCCTGTCCCTTTAAAACAAACACATTCTATGTCGACGTTATTGCTCATGTGTTATTTATGCTGGCTACAGAAGGACAATGTATGCCCTCTCTTACATCTTACTTGCTCAGTCACGCGTGATACATTATGCCCTCTCTTACATCTTACTAGCTCAGTCACGCGTGATACATTATGCCCTCTCTTACATCTTACTAGCTCAGTCACGCGTGATACATTATGCCCTCTCTTACGTCTTACCAGCTCAGTCACGCGTGATCCATTGCTTCGCACAAGTTTTTGTGACAGCTGTTAACAATTCAATACAAACTAATTTAACAAGTTGTAATAATATTAAATATTTAGGGATAAAAATGTTGTGTATTACAATACAACATAGTCATTTTTCATCAATTTTTACTATTACTACCGTTTATGTAACGTCCATATCGATAATTTTGCAATTTTAAGTTTGATGTAAACACAAGCGAAACAAAAATGTAAAACAGCAAAACGACAGTAAAAAACTGCGAAACGACAATGTCAAGCAAAATCTATTAAGAATTTCATACAAACATATACAACTTATTGTAAAAATATTACATAATTAGAGAAATACATTGAATTAAAATATGTCCTTATAATTTCTAAACATAATTTATTAATGCTGCCGTTTGAGTATGTTCAACATAAATAATTGTTGTAAGTTTTGTATAAACACAATAAAACAAGTAAAACAGTAACACGACACGATGCAAATTCAAAAGGGCATTATAAAGCAGCATTAGTACTTCGTTTAGTGTAAAATGCAATTAAAACCATTAATAATAAAATCAAGACGAAGTTTAGTGATACCTATATGTGCAAACTACCAAGTTATTTATTTAGAAATATTTTACTGGCGAATTAAACGACGGTAGCTATTCTACGATATGCCTAATTGCATGTATTAATTAGTAGGAATGCAGTAAACGTGTATGTTAATATAACCTTTTCTAGAGTCCTGCTCCCTCGCGGTAAATAACAAAGTAGTTACTGATAACTAATGATACTACTTTCCTCTACGTGGAGCAAATAAATTTAAGTAAAGTTCTTGAAAGCTTCGTTAGTAGGTAGGCATTGACGTATCATTGACAGCTATATCATTAGAGATGAAACCAGAAACATGTGAAACAGTACAGGAACAATTGAAATACACGAGTGACGTACCCGCGATTGGAATTCAGAAAAACTGGTAAAATTAAGCTAGCTTGCAATTAACTGCATCAGGGAGGTACGATTCGGAGCATCAACTTCGGATATAATGAGTTTAATGCTTTGAATGACAGGTTTCACTAAGCAGAAATATTTACTCGGCCATCATTTTGATAATAAGTGTCTGAGCCACTAAAACACATAAGTTTACATGACCTACCATAACTCTACTTGTGTGAAAAATTTGATGGAAATCCGTTGATTGGTCTCTGAGATACGGAATAAAAATATTATTTTCTTAAATAGGGCTATCTTACAAAATTACTTAAACAGAGGCTCTGCACACGATGTTTGTATAGATAATGTCGGCATAAAAAGTTTGATTGAAATTGTTAAGTTGTTAAGTAGATATGCCAAACACATAAAAATATTTATATGGCCGCCATTTTAAAAATCATAGCTTAACCCTATTTAGATCATATAACTGTACATAGCTTGCTGTACGTGTGCAACATTTTGTGGAAATTAGTCTAATTATTCCGAAAATTTTACAACTTTTTTTTATGTTTAATCGTTTGACACCACTTTGAAAAAAAATAATCCGGCAAAGGAGGATATCTGTATGCATATCGGTTGATTGGTCCTAGAAATATGTCATAAATCCTCCATTGATCATGTGAGAACCTTCATAAATGGAGGGAAAAATTGTTATATACAAGCACATTAGATTTTTGTAGAAAGATAAAATATGCAAAGTTAAATTTAAATATGTTAGATATTTTCTTAGATAGAGCACACTAAGTTAAAATATTAGTATACGTGCCATTCTGAAAATATAAGTGTTACATACTGAAAAAATATAAATTTATATGGCCTACCACAGTACAACTTCATCGCCAAATTTTTAAGAAATCTCTTGACTGATTCCTGATATAAGGCACATTAACTTTATTTTTTCATGGGGGCTATTTTACAAAATGGCAGAGAAATGAGGTTTCTATAGACAATTTTTATAGATATATTTGATACTATCAGCATATGAAGTTAAGTTAAAATATGTTTCGCAGTTTCGTAAAATAAAATTCAAATATTTAATTGTTTTTATGGTCGTCATTTTAAAAATATGAATGTCTGACCCTCTCAAAATTTATTGTTATAAATATCCTGCTTTAGTTATAATTGTTGGCCAAATTGGGTAGAAATTACTGGTTTTTTTGAAGATCACATAGTTTTATTTTGTCAAATGATTGTATTATACAAAATAGCGAACCAAAGAGATTTTGGGTACACATTTGATTTTTGTTATATATACAGTTAGCTTACAAAGTTTCATTGGAGTTAATTACATGTTTTCGACGATATAACATACAAAACCAAAATAGCTATATGGGCGCCATTTTGAAAGTATGTGTCTGACATACATGAAACATATTTGTACATATGAACTGCTGCAGTACTACAGGATTGCCAATTTTGTTAGGAATCTGTCAGTTGTTTCTCGAGAAATTACACAAAAATTAAATAAATTTATTTAGGACTATTGTACAAAAAACTAACAAAAGTTTTCGTATTCTGTCTTCTTTTATGATTATATTATATACTGTCAGAGTACAAAATTTGGTTGTAGTTGGTCAAATGTTATGGTGATTATACCAAATAAACCTTAAATATTTATGTGGCCGCCATTTTGAAAATAAGTGCCTAATAAGGTTTTGATTTCCTATATTTACCTGGATTATCATAGCATTTATTGCGTATCAAATTTGGTGAAAATGTGTTAAGTGGTTTTTGAGATATAATGTAAAATATGAATTTTTAGATACGGCGCTACTTTTCAAATGACAGATAAAAGTGGTTGTTGATTAGCTAATATGATTATTGTTGTATATACCGCTAGCGTAAACAATTTTTTTTGAAATTGGTAAAATGGTATCATTTATAGATATCAAATAAACCTATAATATTTTAATGGCAGCTATTTTAAAAAAAGTGCATAATAAATATTATTTAATTATATTTTCTTGCCGTATCTTAGTATGACTTACATGTCACATTTGAAGCAAATTGGTTGAGTGGTTTTGAGATATAGCATAAAATCTTAATTTCTTATGTGGCGCTATGTTCCAAAAAGGCAGACCAACATTAATATTTACCTGTCAATTTAACGCTTGCAATGTGTGGTGATGTTAGCATACAAAATTTGGTTAAATGGCTTCCGAGATATGACGTATCTCTACAAATATTACAATTGCGCCATTTTGAAAGTAAGTGCCCGGTATGGTAAAAAAAACATTAAAAACAGGTTTCCTTATTAAGTACTATATGTGTACCGAGTTCGGTGAAATTCGGTTCAGGATTTCAAAAATTTAAGAGGGGACACACATACGCACGCACCCTACACACACAGGCAGGAAAGTGATCCCAAAAGCCCTTCTTTCCTTCGGAAAGTAGGCTAAAAAGGACAAATAAATAAAACTGAAAATTAACATTAATTAGTTACTTATNGAAAAAAAAAAAAAAAAAAAAAACAAGAAATTACTGATAACTAATGAGCCTACTTTCTTCTACATGGGTGAAAATAAATTTTAGCGAAGTTTTTGAGAGCTTAGGTGTTTGGTAGTCGTTGACACCTCATTGACAGTAATATTATTAGAGATAAAACGAGAAATGTGCGAAACAGTGCAAATAAAATTAAAATACACAAGAGACTTACCCGGGATACAAATTCAGAAAAATTCATAAAATTAAGTTAGCTTACAATTAACTGCATGCCTTTTAGAAAATAAGTAAATTACATTCTTGACATATAGATTAATATAGCCTACCACAATACAACTTCTCCAAATTTGAAAGAAATTGATTGATTGTTCATCGATATACGACAAAAAAGTTATATTATTTAATGTGGGGCTTTATTACAAAATGGTTGAGAAATAAGGCTTTACTTAGACAGTTTTGATGGATATAACTGATACTGTCAGCATATAAAGTAAAGTTGAATTTTTTTTTGCAGTTTCGTAGATAAAAAAAATATATTCTTTAATGTTTGTATGGCTGCCATTTTGAAAACATGTGCGTCTGACCCTCTCAAATTTGTTGGTTTACAAAGCCTGCCGTAGTGCTAGTTGTTAGCCAAATTTGGTTGAAATTATTTGTTTTTTTCGGAGATTTCGTAGTTTTATTTTGCCAAATGACGCAATTTTACTAAATGGCAGACAAAATATATTTAATGTGTACACGTTTGATTGTCGTTATATATACAGCCATCATACAAAGATTATAGGGAATTAAGTACACTGTTTCGATGATATAACATACTAAACTAAAATCGCTATAATGCCGCAATTTGGTTATATATGTGTCTGACATACATAAAACCAAACAGTTAACTTAATCTACCACAGTACTACTTGTTTGCCATATTCGGTTGGAATCGGCAAATTGTTTCCAGAGATCCAACATAAACACTTAATTTATTTATGTGGCACTATGTGACAAAATGGAGAACAAAAGAGGCTCCGTGTAGACACATTTTACTTTTGTTTTATATATACTCCTTGTGTACAAAGTTAAGTTTGGATTTATG
The DNA here is from genome assembly GCA_002778355.1 of Clitarchus hookeri. Taxonomy (NCBI): domain Eukaryota; kingdom Metazoa; phylum Arthropoda; class Insecta; order Phasmatodea; family Phasmatidae; genus Clitarchus; species Clitarchus hookeri. The sequence continues at coordinate 140,990 of NQII01004714.1, read as the reverse complement.
GAATGTTTTCAACGAAATAGCAATATATGCTTAAATTTCTAGATGGTCGCCATTGTGAAAAAAGTGTCTCGCACACTTGAAACATATTTGTATATATAAAATGCGGCAGTATTACTTAATTGCCAAATTTTGTAGGAATGTGTCAATTGTTATTTAAGGAAAAGCACACAAAATATTGATTAATTCATGTTGTGCTATCTTTCAAAATGGTGGAAAAAATTGGATGTGTTTTGTATATTTTATGCTTATAATAGATAATGCAATGTAAATTTTTTTTATTGTAATTGGTTAAATGGTATTTTAGTAATACCAAATATACCTTAAATATTTGCATTTCTGCCACTTAGAAAATAACTGCCTAATAAAGTTGAATTACTCAATTTTACCTGGCCTGTCATAAAATTTATTATGTGCCAAATTTGGCGAAAATTAATTGATTAGTTTTCGAGTTTTGAAATAATTTATTTTTGAATGTGGAGCTATCTTTTAAAATGGCCGACAAAAGAGGCTGTTGTTTAGCTCTTATGATGCTTGTAATACATACCATCATCGTACAAAATTTGGTTTAAATTGGCGAAATGTTTTGGGAGTTATGCCAAATGAACGTGAAATATGTGTATGGCCACCATTTTTAAAATAGGTGCCTAATGGATCAAGTTTATTTAATTATATTTACTTGGCCTATAGTAGTATTTCTTACTGGCCACATTTCAAGAAAATAGGTTTAGTAATTTCTGAGATATCACATAAAAGCTTTATTTCTTCATGCGGCGCTATCTTCCAACTTCTATGCTTACAACTTGCGCTATCAGGATATAATATTTTGTTATAATCGGTTAAATGAATTTCGAGAAATGACATATCGTACTAAATATTAAAATGGCATGTATTTTGAATGTAAGTTCCCGGCGTGTTTGAAAACTAAAAATGCAGGCGTCCTTACTTAGTACTATATGTCTACTGAGTTTGGTGAAATTCGGTTCACGCGTTCAAAAATTGATGGGTATTTTGGCGTGGAAGAGTGTTTGCTCGGATGGTGTTGTGGACAGGAGACACACACACGCACAGATACACACATACACAAACAGATAGAAAAGTGATCTCATAAGCATTTCTTTCCTACGGAAAGTAGGCAAAAAAGCAAGCCATCCAGTTATTGTATGCTGATATGTGACCCCAAAAAGCCTTCTCTTCTGTCACATGGACACCAAGAATCAAAACTCTGACAATTTTTCCTTTTTAAATTGTTTACTCATGTTTTCAGACTTCTGTAGAACCACCATTGCAGAAATATATTAACTGGTAACACTGAGAGAAAGATAGTGCAAATAGTGCAAAATAGGATTTGAAACCACCTAACGTAGGGATAAGGATGTATTATCTTTAAGAAAACTGTGTTTAATATATTTTTCTGTTTTAATTACATTTACAATCAGCAAAAATATATCTACATGAGAAAACAATAGCGTTCAGAAAGCAATAACATTCTGATAATTTAAAACGTTTCCCCATTTATGGCCTATCTATTTGTAAAATAAATTTCCAACAGCATTACGAAATTATTACAAGAATATCACACAAAATATTTAATAGGTACAAACCAGCTCTACCATGTGCGATAATTATTACTTTTCATATTTTCGCTTCATCGTAACATAAAACTATTTTACACCAGAATAAATTTTCCACTCAAACTTCATCATAACTGTCTGCCTATATTTCGGTGGTATGTTAGCAATGGACTGAGCGGTAATCCAAATAACCGTAACATTCCGCTCCCCAACGAGCTTAAAATTTATCAGAAGGACGTCGTATTTGGGTTTTTCAAAAAAGCGCTTGAAATTTATCAGACAGACATAATATTGGGTTTTGAAAAATATGAAAACAGTTACAAAACCTCAACCAGAGCTTAAGGGTCATTACATATTACTATCTGAAGGGTCGAGCAATGCTGAGGTTTCAAACCAAGTTTGCTGTACGCCGGATGGGAGCCGAATCACCCCGAACTCGGCCCCAGCCAGGGTTTATAAAGCAAATCCTAACTACCCCTTCCACAGGGGTGGAACAACACCACTGTGTTTTAGATTTTCATCGATAAAGTTTCTCGTGTACAACTCGCATGTGTAGATCGTCATAGAAATTTCCCTTTAGTCTTCGTTCGCGTAATCTTCGTTCACTGATTGGCTAGTGCGAGGACCAATGAGGGCATTTTGACGTCACAGACTGCAAGCGGCACCTCGCCGCCTAAATAAAACGTATTAAGTTATGCAGCCGATATCAGGTATATAGTCTATTTGCGTTGTCTTCGCACTTTTTGAATTGAACCTTTAAAAAAAACACCCTATGGTTGACTTGTTCGGTTGTTCCTTAAATATGTTATAAATCGGAAGCTTTTTATATTTATGTTAACATAAAAGTATCTTATTTGTTGTTAAATCTAACATTTACTTAAACTTTATTTATACATTATAATGTATAATTTATAGTCACTAGTATNTTTTATATTTATGTTAACATAAAAGTATCTTATTTGTTGTTAAATCTAACATTTACTTAAACTTTATTTATACATTAAAATGTATAATTTATAGTCACTAGTATTAAAAAACAGCGAGAAGATAGGAGTGTTGGCAATACCTAGTAAGATATAGTTCTCATGCAAAATATTATTAAACTGAGAGCGCACGAATACGTGTTGTCACTTTGGTGTGATTTTATGGACTAAATAGATTTGTTTGCGTAGGGCGAAGGATGGCCTGAAAGTAAAGGTGACTGGACTATAACAGGTTCTCTGCATGTCACGGTGCTTGCGCGTGCCGGGCGCTGTTGGATATCAGCTACTCTGGACGAAACTGTTATGGTCAACCACGCCAGCCAGTAACCAGAGCAGCTACCACAGAATTCTTTAAAATAAAGGCGGAGTGACGTTTCGTTGTTTTAATTAATTTTGCGGGCGGGCAAAACTTAACTCTTAATTATATAAAATAAAAAAATTCCATACTCAAAAAACGGAGGCTTATTATAGTTCAGAAATGCGTGACAAATAATTCGTCTGGAGTTTATTCAAAGCAAACGTGTACACTTGTAAGTTTCCCAATATTTTCTTGCTGTACTTGTGTGTTTTATGATGCAATTTATTTTACGCGAGGTCTAATTTATTCCCACGTGGTCATACAATCCACTACAGAAAAAATTGCATTTATATTCACCAAAGAAGAGCACAAGACTTTTCTGAAACGTGACTTAGTAGTTCTCAAAAAATTCACTATTCGAACTTCATAACCATCTACTGTCGCCCGGCAATATTCTAGTAATATATCCGTCTTTACGAGTCTTTCTTAAAAGTGTAAATTTGAAACAACTACCACCGTATCTTCCCTTTCACATACGACACTTTAATAGACTTATTAATACGAGGCTCTGAACATTAAATAACACGGTTTCTTAGAAAACGAATATGCGCCAACGTTCACGTGATTAAAAATAACTGTCATATTTCTGTCGGCTCTTGCAGTCATTTTGGGTGGCGGTGCTCCGTTCAGAATGTAGTCACATTAACACGTAATTTACTAGCGTAGCTTTGAAAGTTTGACACGCTCATAAAACTGGTCCAGGATAAAATACGAATTTGACGAAAGTGCCTACCGCGAGAAATTGTTTGGATGAAACCCAGAAGATAAAAAAGCGATCCGCTCGTAAACGAAGAACATTCTCCGTTTATCGCCTGTAACAGAATATTTACTCAGAAGACGAAAATAAATGAATTAGTCCACAAAGTTTGCCGGTCATTTAAACATTTTTAATCCAGTTTTGTTGGTTACAAGGCGTTATATTTATTTACAGAAATTTACAAATTGTCGTGTTAAATGACAGTAAAATTGCGCTTGNTGTTGGTTACAAGGCGTTATATTTATTTACAGAAATTTACAAATTGTCGTGTTAAATGACAGTAAAATTGCGCTTGCATTAACCTATAAAGCCAGTCATCGCAATTGAAGTCATTCTCACTACATTCTGTTGAAATGTAAAAAATATATTATATTAATTAATTAATGTAACTTAGAAACTTATTAGGTTGATGTAAACAAAGCTGCTTGTTATGTGGGTGATTTAAANTGTTGGTTACAAGGCGTTATATTTATTTACAGAAATTTACAAATTGTCGTGTTAAATGACAGTAAAATTGCGCTTGAATTAACCTATAAAGCCAGTCATCGCAATTGAAGTCATTCTCACTACATTCTGTTGAAATGTAAAAAATATATTAGATTAATTAATTAATGTAACTTAGAAACTTATTAGGTTGATGTAAACAAAGCTGCTTGTTATGTGGGTGATTTAAAACCAAGCGCGACGTGATTATTAGATATGTCTAGTTTGCTGCTGCACGCCTGTATTATAATGAGATTTAATTTTTGGACATCCTTTCATTGGACTTACTAGCTTTTGCTCATGTTATCTGAAAGAAAGATATTTTCATAAATACAATGATAGTAAAATTGCAAGGTTTGAAATTTACATATTTATTTTGTTATAAAATATAGACTACTACTAATCAATATTTGAACNTAGTCCACAAAGTTTGCCGGTCATTTAAACATTTTTAATCCAGTTTTGTTGGTTACAAGGCGTTATATTTATTTACAGAAATTTACAAATTGTCGTGTTAAATGACAGTAAAATTGCGCTTGAATTAACCTATAAAGCCAGTCATCGCAATTGAAGTCATTCTCACTACATTCTGTTGAAATGTAAAAAATATATTAGATTAATTAATTAATGTAACTTAGAAACTTATTAGGTTGATGTAAACAAAGCTGCTTGTTATGTGGGTGATTTAAAACCAAGCGCGACGTGATTATTAGATATGTCTAGTTTGCTGCTGCACGCCTGTATTATAATGAGATTTAATTTTTGGACATCCTTTCATTGGACTTACTAGCTCTTGCTCATGTTATCTGAAAGAAAGATATTTTCATAAATACAATGATAGTAAAATTGCAAGGTTTGAAATTTACATATTTATTTTGTTATAAAATATAGACTACTACTAATCAATATTTGAAAACATTTTAGATTATTAACAGAAACACTATTAATGACAGTATGATGAGAGAGCATGCATTTGCTGCAATAAGGACAATGTTGGGGGTGTACAAGCACGTGTAACCATTATACTGTTGTTAGTTCCGTTTGCAGCCACGAGCGCCTGCACTAAAATTGTAGCGGAATTAATGGAATCGAGAATGTTTTCTATCGGGCAATGTAAGTGGATTTAAAAGTGTTATTGGATATGTGAGAGAATGGCTGAGCTGCAGAGGTGATAGAATGCAGAATTTGATACTGCGCCACACAACGACACGCTTACGTGACAGTATGAGAGATGGGCGGAATTATGTGTGATGTGAAGAAAGGACGGTGCAGCAGTTAGAGAACGACAACGGACGAAGGAAGTGAGGGATCAGCGTTACACACATTTAAAAGTTCCCCAGGTATGTCTAAGTCCGTACGGCAAGCTGCGAGTGAGTCATTTAAGTAAATCAAGTGTCCATTGCATTTTAAACAAGTAAAGTAAAGGCCCTATATTTCCACGTTATTTCACGCCATGAATGAAGGCGACACTGATAGGCGTGTCGAATTTTGTGAGTGGGTTGTGAACATTTGCGACAAAGACGAATATTTTACAAGCCTTATGTTTTGAACCAAAGAAGAGAAACCTTAAATGGAATGGAAATGTCAACTGTCATAACTGTGTGTGCTGGGTCAGCGAAAATCCCCAAATTGTAGTAGAGTGAGCAGTTAATCTTCTTTCGTTAACAGTGTGGTGCGGTATGTCTGGCAAAGGACTTGTGGGACAGTTCATCTTTGACAGAGTGGTTTCAGGTAAAAGTATCCGTGCAACTTTGCAGTAAAACGTTCTGCTATCTGTTCACCAACTCAACCGGGGCCAAGGTGGCTTAGCGGTTAGACTTCTCGCCTCCCATCAAAGCGAACCGGGTTAAATCCCCGGCCGGTTCACTCCGGATTTTGCAAGTGAGAATCCGGCCGGGCAATGGCGCTGGACGGCGGGTTTTCTCAGGGATCTCTCGTTTCCCCCTCCCGTTTCATTCCGGTGCTGCTCTTGTGCTCACCTCGCTTCACCCCCACCAGCTCTCAATACCTCGATGTTAAGAGCCACCTAAATATCTTCACTCAATCACCAACTTTTCCCACACGACGACTGCTTTTTCCAGCAGGACGATGCACTGCCGCACTACATCAAGACGTACGGTCGTCGCTTCTGAACAAAACAATTATTGGGAGGTGTGTAGGCCAACGAGGAACTGTTGAGTATCAGCTTATATCTACAAATTTACCGCAATCAGATTTTAATCGTCGGGCAACTCTGAAGAACAAAGCCAGGACAATGAATGTCATTAGAGACGTGTTGCAACCGCCTGTGAACTCACTCCCTTGGTAATTGTAGCTAATGTTTGTCGTTCTGTTTTACAGCGTTGCAGTCAAGACAATGTCTTGCTGCGGCGGACGTTTTGAACATTTTAAACTGTTATTACCATTCGTAAACACGCAAGAATTTTCATATAGTGTCAAATACAAGTACGCCCATTAGATTGTTTTTTTTTTATTGTTTCTCTGTTATTCCCGTTTAAAGAGTTTAAGCTTTAATTTGAGTCATCCGTTAGAGAGTATTGATGATTTGCTTCACCAGAATGTTATTAGCTCTGATTTCCTTGAATATATATGCAACGTCATAATATAATACCTATATACGGTGAGATTTCCCCTGAAATATTTTGAAAAATAATTTTTTTTAAAGAAGGGTACTTTTTACGATATAAAATAAATGAAAAACTTCGACTCTCAAGACCTAGCTGTATAGAGTTAACCAAATATTTTCACTCAAATGGAAAAATATAACATCCTTAAAACAATTATTTTACAATGTGGTAATCTTCTAACGCACAAATTCGATACTTTTATTTTTATTTCTTAAATGGTAAATATGTGGTTTAAGATGGTGTGTTCATATAAGTATATATACACATATATGTATATATAAACACATGCATGCAATTTTATTCCCATCATTTTACTTCTGGTGCTGTTATATATTTAAGAGATTAACAATATTGGGATATCAGTTTAATTGGATGATATTTTTCACTAAATACATGGAAAACTCTGACAAGGTTGTTTTAATAGTTTGTTCAAAATTTAATATTAGCTTATTGGCTGTGAATAATTATAAACCTCCACTAGTACTGTCAGTGTCTTCAGGCTGATAATATTGTTTGCTTCTGCCTGTACACTGTATTTTATAACTGGTGGCTGTTAGTCCAGTTGAGTAACAGAAACACTTCGAACTGGTTCCTCTGTGTGAGCTAAGTTTACGTATTTGAGAACACTCCTTAGAATTAAAATAACTTGTAGCAAAACCCAAAATGTAAAATTTTCATCTAAATGACTGTGTTAAGATAATAAACACAGGAGAATTGTTCAGATTGTTTCATGAAGCCATTATCTCATTCGGCATTTATGCCACAAAGAGTGTTTTAGAGGTCTCTTGGACATATGTGTGCCTTTCTGTACACTGTACAAACCCATTGAAAATGTCAACACTTGCAATTCGATATTATTATTATTATACATTCGTGGGAAAGTGGGTGCCAACGTACATTTGTTCTCAGTCAATTAGAGAGATAGAAAATCAGAAAACCAAACAAGGATAACTTGACTAAACGACCGCCGCATGTAATCAATAAAAAATCAACAAATTATTTGCCTTACAGGAAAATCCAATTATCTTGTACTCGGTGAAACGGGGAACTAGAATTTTGCTGGAATTTTATTATTTCCTTCGTAACCACCGAGTGCCTACTCAGAAATTTCATTCACAATGGAGTTAAATTTGAAGGCGTGTTATAATCGTTAAAATGAATTTATTGCCTGCAGAATTTTTTCAATTATGGTGCATAGGATAAAAACTGAAAACTGGTTTAATCTTCATCTGATTAAAAACACACTGTTCGTTTCGAGGATAAATATCACTCTTTTAGGCTTTCGATTTGTTAAGCACTACAAAAACGAACCCTTAAAAAAGCGCAAACCATTATTATCATTTGCAGTGGTTCTGATTTGTCAAAAAAAAAGTAACTCAAACTGTTTGGATTCTTGGAACCGTCTTACATTATTAGCTGAATAACCCAAGCATAATTAGCTAATTAGCTGCTGTAAGATTGTTCTGTATTGTTTGATAAATGTCGGCGTGTCTGTATTTTAAACTTTAAAGAGTTAAGAGGTATTAAAACCAGTATAAACGTCTCGAATAGACTTTGTCTACGCGGAAAGATGATATATTTTCCTAAATTAAAATTATTTATTACTAGTTCTTGCTGATTTTCTGGAATTCCCCCAAATTGATCCCACTAATTCGTCCATAGACCATAAATATGAAGTAAACAGATGTTCGTCTTCCGCTTGTAGGATTTTCAAAGCTCGTTCTTTCGTCTGCAAGAGACTTATCAAAATAACGCAAATAAACTAGGGAGAATATATCAGTGTATGCATGCTATTTTTTCGAAAGACCCCCAGCTTTTATTTAATACTAGCCAACCGGCCCGGCTTCGCCCGGGTACAATAGAGTTTTACAGTGATACACTTATAATTAAATTGCAAAAGACAATTCATGTATGTGAAAACAGAATTATGAAATTATACTTTGTTGGCCTAGGTTTTTAACAGATTATGGCAACCCAAAAGGAAGGAAATATTTTTTACCCGATAACCAACAAGTAGGGTATTGTTTTTGGAGTGTATCTGTGCAACTATCGCGTAGTTACCACATTTCCGCTTTCGAAGTATGAAAATCAAAACGTGAGTTTCATTTAGTTGTAGCTTTAGAAATAAGTGTACCTAGGTACTACTTTTTGTGCTTGGCTGAGGGATCTTAATCTATCACCAAAGTTAAGTAACGTTCCCAGCGGCACACATTTGGGTGGGTGACCGTTTAGTGGCATAAAATGTGAGCGCTTCCGGGCTTCGGAGGGCACATTAACTATTCGGTCGTGGTTGATATCGATCGATAGCAGTCGTTAAGCAATTTCAGAGGTCCTTGGGTGGCCTGATAAACTCTGACACCAGAGGAAAAAAATATTTCGGTCATGTTCCCAGCCGTTGCAAAATATGGTTTTGTTGTTATTCCACAGAACCCATAAATTTATAGGGATAAAAATTATTCTATGTCCTATTCCAGGACCTAAAGTACCTAAATACCAAATTTCATTTAAATCCGTTCAACCATTATGGAGCTGAGTGGTAACAAACACACACACACAGACTTTCGCATTTATAATATTAGTAGGTTAATTTCGTAAATAATCTGAATAGTTTCTAGTTGTACTGAAAGTTTGCCAGAGGTCGTGTACTAAAGTTTTAGAACACTCTTTAATTAAACAGTTTTCTAACCTACATCTAATCCAACTTGTTCCGATAGTGTTTCAAGCAAAAGAAAAAAAAAAAATCCACTTTAAGAACAAAGGGCTGGCTTGCACATCCAACCACACATTTGTTCTATGGATTAGTATATCAGTAGCAGATAAATTTAATGACTTTTCAGCGTGAAGCATTTTGCCAGCCAACATTTTTATCTTTTAAGTTTTATGGCAATGGGAATACTTCAATCATTTGGGTATTACAATTTTTCTGTTTCACCAATGAATGCAGTCCATTTAAATACCTAAATAAAGCCAAGATTGTGTGTATTTAAGAGATGAAAAGAACATATATGTATTTCCCGAAACGTTGCTAGTAGGTCGTCAAAGAAAAAACCCACTCTGTATTTCTGTATTTTTATCGTGTCGCCCAGTTTTTTTGCAGATAATGATGTATTTGCTACTTTGTTAGTCTGTGTTGTCCTCGTTATGTTCTCCCGAGAACTTCTTGCCTTAATCTGGTGTCTTCTGACATCTCTGTACGTTCGTTTTGTTAATCGTCCAGCTGTTTTTTTTTTTAATTTATAGTTAATTTCTTGAAGGATCCTATATGATTTTGTAATATCTGTTGACACAGCTTATCTCGGTCTGTATTCATGCCGTCTCTGGATTTTCTGTGACGACGTAGCTCTGCAGTCACCTATGTCTACAACAATAATATTGTATTTTATTATTCAAAAAGAGATGTGGATAAAGAAGCGACGGGTTCCAGTGGTGGGAATAAGTGGGAGTCCTTGATAAAATCTTCATATGTTGTAAAATATTTCTTTGCCTGGAAATGACGAATTTGTGTAGAATAAAAGACTTTTGTTGATGTCTAACATCAGTGTAGTTTGCAGTCGCTTACATTTGCAACTCATGTGAGGAAGATGATAGTGTTTATTTAACTGTCTCAAGGATACACTGAACAACGGATGACAGGTATCAACACTTCTGACAATAACAGTCATTCCGAAGATCACTGGTGTTCGCAAGTGGCCACNCAACTCATGTGAGGAAGATGATAGTGTTTATTTAACTGTCTCAAGGATACACTGAACAACGGATGACAGGTATCAACTCTTCTGACAATAACAGTCATTCCGAAGATCACTGGTGTTCGCAAGTGGCCACAAAAAGTATTACTTTGGTTTTAAAAATCTTAGTTTTCGAATAATATGAGTAGAGTGTGCTTACGTAAAATAAGTGCANAAAAGTATTACTTTGGTTTTAAAAATCTTAGTTTTCGAATAATATGAGTAGAGTGTGCTTACGTAAAATAAGTGCATCGTGAGTGTAAGCCTATCTTCATCGTAAAATATTTGGCCATTTTTTCCCATAGACTACCTCTTGTAAATCTAGTAAACAAGTTTTGTAAACACTAACAACACCCCTCTGTCTCATTTTGCTATTCCTTACTGTTTATCTGGGGGGAAGCCGAGGCGGGTGGCCGTGGTCGAGATTACCGCGTTTCCATCGAAGGCCCCTGCAGTTCTGCCAACACTTGCACTGTCACCAGCTCGTNTCCATCGAAGGCCCCTGCAGTCCTGCCAACACTTGCCCTGTCACCAGCTCGTTCTCTGTGGTTGCAGGTGTCTTGGATCAGGAGGAAGGACTACCACCTGCTGACGGTCGGGCTGGCAACCTACAGCAGCGACGACCGCTTCCTCGTCGAGCATATCAGGCATCTGCAGGTAAAGCACACAACAGCTACAAACTGTTTTTGGAGCTATTATCCGTAAGTTTTTGCATCACCCTCTTTAGGTATGATTTTTTAATTTCCTGCTATTTTTCGTTTTGTGGAAGAAAACTAAAAAAAAANTTTGCATCACCCTCTTTAGGTATGATTTTTTAATTTCCTGCTATTTTTCGTTTTGTGGAAGAAAACTAAAAAAAAAAACTCTTTTATAGTTGTAACTATTTGTCTTACTCTGTAGTAGACATCTGTACATATTATAAAACTCAACGCCTCTCTGTCTGTCGGTTAGTGAGCTTATCACTCGAGAACCACTTATCCGATTTACGTGGATTTTTTTTTAAATTTCATAACTATGTTCTCTGCCCAGGTTTTAGTATACATTTTGTTACGTAAAGTAACATAAGGAATAAGCAGTNGCCGGCACTCAGTCGGCTCGTGTCGTTAGTAACAAACTAATCACGTTCGAGCATGTACGTATATTTATTGCGAGTCCCATGCGAATTTTGATTTCGATTATTTATTTTTAAAAAAACCTAGGCTATAATTCTGCAGTTTACGCGAGCGATGCCGCGGGCACAGCTAGTATAAAATAAATTTAAAAAAATAAATTTTTAAATAAGAATGCGTTCCTGCATTTTTAAAACCACCAGAAAACGTACACTGAGGAGCCAAAAAAAACTGGTACACCTGCCTAATATTGTGTAGGGCCCCCCGAGCACGTAGAAGTGCCGCAAGACGACGTGNGCCAAAAAAAACTGGTACACCTGCCTAATATTGTGTAGGGCCCCCCGAGCACGTAGAAGTGCCGCAAGACGACGTGTCATGGACTCGACTAATGGCTGAAGGTATGTAGGAGGTAATTCACACCATGAATCCTGCAGGACAGTCTACAAATCCAGTCTGCGCAAATTCGAGAAAGGGTTGCACGTCTGTCACGTTTGATGATTATCGTCAGTCGNACCTGCCTAATATTGTGTAGGGCCCCCCGAGCACGTAGAAGTGCCGCAAGACGACGTGGCATGGACTCGACTAATGGCTGAAGGTATGTAGGAGGCAATTCACACCATGAATCCTGCAGGACAGTCTACAAATCCAGTCTGCGCAAATTCGAGAAAGGGTTGCACGTCTGTCACGTTTGATGATTATCGTCAGTCGTCGTTTGTCCCGTTCATTCACTATCTTTTTCCGGCCGCAGCGATGTCGAAGATGTGATGTTTTACCGGATTCCCGATATTCACGGTTCACTCGTGAAATGGTCGTACGCGAACATCCAAAGTTATCGCTACCTCGGAGATGCTATGTCCCATCTCTCGTGCGCCGACTATAACACCACGTTCAAACTCACTTAAATCTTGATAACCTGCCATTGTAGCAGCAGTAACCAATCTAGCTGCCGACTGCGTCGCGTTACTCTGATTGGTTCCATACCTCTGTTATTAGCATACGCATGCCTATAACAGTTTTTTTTGTATAATAAACTATATTACAAAAAAAATATATCTTGAAAAATTATATTTTTATGACAGACATTTTTAATAACTATCCTGAAACTGAAATTATGTCACAAAATTAAATAATTGCTTCATAAGAGATGTAGCGGATCCTTTAAATTTTATAGCAGTGGTGCAATATGATTACCATGGTATATTATGGTTCTGCGCCCAGTAATAAAGGCGACTCAAAATTTTTTATTTAAAATTCACTTAGAGCAAATAAACAACTACAGAACAGGACTAAAACAGAAATAGCAATCAGCTAAGATCCTAATTGTCATAAAATTGTCAATAAACAAGAGTCTAACTAATTAAAATACAAATACTCTGATAAAAATAAATATCATTATTTTCGATCAATGTTTTTAAATATGATTGGCAATGGACACAACTAAATTAAAGTTTTATAATTTCAAAAAAACCTACTTTTTTTGCCAACTTTCTGAAAAAAGAAAGGATTATGATATCAATTTCTTGTTTGTGTTTCTAGGTGTGTGTCTGTGTGTCTGTGTGTTTTTTATAAACTTGTGTGTGACAAACCCGAGCCCCGTCCTCGGCCAAACTATTTTTGAACGCGTACACCGAATTTCACCAAACTTGGTACACATATAGAACATAGTAAGGACACCTGACCTTTGCAGTTTTTTACTACGGTAAGTACTTACTTTCAAAATGGCAGTCATGCTAAAATTTGCGGTGTTGTCATACCTCGGAAACCATTCAACCGATTTAAACCAAATTTTGTATGCTGGCAGCGCAGGGTGAAGCATTGAATTCAGATGATAATGTTGTTGTTAGTCTGCCATTTTGTAAGATAGCTCCACATTAACAAATTAATATTTTACATTATACCTCGAAAACTACTTAACCAATATTCGCCAAATTTGGCACTTAAGTAATATTATGATATGCCATGATAATAAGTGACGCCATTTTTATTACGAACTGATCTTCAAAATGGCGACCATACAAATATTTTGGCTTATTTTGTAAAACTACCATACCGTTTGACCAATTCCAAACTAATTTTGTATGCTGACAGTGCTTATCACAATCATCATTTAATCCAAACAACAATAAATTTTGTTAGCCATTATCTAAGATATCGCTAAATGAATTATTACAATTTTGTTTAATATATCGGGAAATAATTAAGTGATTCCCACCAAATATGGCAAACAAGTTAGTACTGCGGTAAGTAATCTATATTGACATTTATTAGGTATGCCAGACACATATTTTCAAAATGGCGCTGACATTGCTATTATTAGTTTTATATTTTAAATCATCGAAACAATGAAATTAATTTCACTGAAACTTTATATTCTAGCTGTATATATATCAACAATACAAATTCTCTACGCAAAATCTTTTTTGTCCACCATTTTGTAAAAATAGTATCACATGGGAAATTTATATTACGCAATATCTCAGAAAAACACCCGATTTATGCCAAATTTGGCAATCAAATATAACTATTGCCGGCCGTGTAAACTGATAAATTTTGAGAGGGTCAGATACACATATTTTTTTTCAAAATGGCGGTATGATAAACATTTTAGATAGCAATTTTTTATCTGCGNGAGAGGGTCAGATACACATATTTTTTTTCAAAATGGCGGTATGATAAACATTTTAGATAGCAATTTTTTATCTGCGAAACTGCAAAAAATTTCAACTTAATTCGTATGCTGACAATATCAGTTATAACCATCAAACTTTTCCATGCAAAGTCTCATTTCTCCGTCATTTTAGGAAGATCGAACAACATGAAATAATACATTATTTATTACGTATCCCAGGAAAAAATCAATCGATTTCTTTCAAATTCGGCGAAGAAGTTTTACTGTGGTAGGCCATATTAATTTATATTTTTTATGTGTGTAAGTCTCTTATTTTCTGAATCGCGCCTATACAAACATTTCTGTTTAGTGTGCTATATCTACAAAACTACACACAGATAAAAAAATTAACTGTGTATATTATATCTATGGTAATTACGGTATGTGCCAATATATATATATACGTTTTGGCCCCTATTTATGAAGGTCGTCACATTAACAATGGAGGTTTTATGCCATATCTCGAGGATAAATAAACGGATTCATACCAAAATTTCACGCAAGAATTGCTACAGTTAAGATATATAAATTAACATGTTTTACTTGTGGCAGGCATATTTNATACCAAAATTTCACGCAAGAATTGCTACAGTTAAGATATATAAATTAACATGTTTTACTTGTGGCAGGCATATTTGAATAGGGTTTACAAAAATAATTTAGATTAAATCGTTGTGTCTATGAAACGTTCTAAATTAAATCAACGAAACTTTTAATGTAAAAAATATTAATTAGAAGCATCATTTGTGCATACATAAATCTTCTTTTGCTGGTTTTTTGAAAAGTAGTGTCACGTGCGCAAAATTAAAATTTTGCCATATTTCTGGAATAATTCCACTAATTTCCACAAAATTCTGCACACATACAGAAGACCGTGCAAAGTTACATGACTTAAATGTGGTCAAAAACTGATTTTCAAAATGGTGTACATATAAATATTTATATATATATATTGTAATATATTTTTAACAATTTAACCAAATTCGTTCAAACTTATTATGCTGACAGTATATATTAGACGTATAGTATAAAAAACCTTTTTAGCTGTAATGTAAGTTAGCACTTATTAAGAAAATTAGGTTTTTATGCCTTATCTCGGGTACCAATCAACTGATTTCCTCCAATTTTTTCACACAAGGAGCGTTATGGCAGTCCATGTAAACTTACCGGTTTTTAGTAGCTCAGACACTTATTTTCAAAATTATGGCTGTGTAAATATTTCAGGATAGTGAACCCTATCATTAAAAATATTAGCCGGGCACATCCGAAGTTGATGCGCCGAATCCTACCTTAGTGATGCAATTGAATTCAAACCAGCTTAATTTTACAATTTTTTTAGAATTCGAATCCCGGGTAAGTCACTCGTATATGTTAATTGTCTTTGGTACCGTTTCACACGTTTCTGGTATCATCTCTAATGATATTGCTGTCAATGAGACGTCAACGCCTACCTACCATCTAAGCTATTAAGAATTTCACTAAAATTTATTTGCAACCAGGTAGAGCAGCGTTTCCTAACCTTTTTCAGCCACGGACCCCTAGGAAATCAAGCACAATTTTCAAGGACCCCCTTAATAAAAAACAGCAAAACATTTCGGACCATTAATTTTAATACTACAAACATAATTTTTTTTAAAATAAAAAATACGTTAATGTGATGGTTGGTGTTGCTTTTTTGCAACTAAATAAGTGATATTCGGGTTGATGTCACTACTAAGTTGTAATCTCAAATCGGATTCCACTTGTAATCTATTCAGTCACGGCCCGCACTCACTTATTTCACTCACTTCAGTCAGTCTTACACACCGCCCGATGGCGCACGTTCGTCGTGCTAAGTAAGCGTAGCGATTACCAGACACCTGGTAGCATTTATTTATTATTGTTTAATAGTCCAGAGATGAGACTGCGGACCCCCATGCATATTCTCGCGGACCCCAGTTTAAGAAACACTGAAAAATGGCTAATTACATATCAGTAACTTTTTATTTTAATTTTTGGTTTTACACAAAATGTATTTTTGTAATCGTTTCCATTTGTCTGTGATTCTGAATTCCACCGTCGAAAACAAAATTAAATGCTAAGATAAAAGATGAGACGTAGATATACCTATAGTTAGCGACAGGAAAAGTCCGTGTTCAAAACGGCGGTGTGTAGCTGGACTCCGCGGTCTTGTGTATTATCAAGTCTTACCTTTTCGTTCATTGGCTGCTGCCCTGCTGCCCCAGTGCATAATAAAAATTGACTTTTGCATGTAAATTAAAATATTGGAAATATGTAGGTATGGGACTTACATAGTCAGGAACCATTTTATCCCAACAGAACATTAATGAAAGTCGAGATATAATTACTGATCTTGTTCTCTGCTTTTTGGTTTTGAGATTTAATATGTACTGTCCGACTTCTTTTGTGTATTTTTACCTTCTGAATCAGGAAATCACTATTGCCAGGAAAATTATCCGTGTGGGTGGTTAAGAGGTCAGCGGTATTGCCAAAAACTCAGAACGCAGCCTGCGATATCCTGAAATTTTTATTTGCGTTGTAGCAAACACAATCAAAGGTTTATACACTGTATATAACATAAACTCCATAGAGAAAAGTTGCTGAAACAGTGGGACAAAGTCAATAAGAAAAAAAAGTATTATCAGTTCATCCAGGCTGCACGAAGGAATACGTACACATATTACTATAGATGATTTTTATGGAGTTCCTCTATGTTAAGATCAGCCCAAATCTCTCCACATCACCCCATGGAGTTGAAAAGACTGTATATGTAAGGGGAACAAGACTCTACAGAAATAATATTATTTTTCAGAACAATCGACCAGACAATATTTGTGCTTTGTTTACCACCAGTAATCCTGTGTGCGACTGTAATCAATGCCGCCTGCTTTGGAATCGGTTTGTGAGAAACAAGAGACTGCCAGTCTGGAGAAATCTATCAAATGTGTTGTCTGCAGATTCTGAAAATGCTATCACATGTCCAGTTTTAATCAATACTCATTCCCTGAATGTTACTGAATTCTGTATTGAATCGCGTGCGTTGCCAGTTTCGATGGACTCATGTCTGCAGTGGTTTTAAAATTGTGCCCAACAATAAAAACGATTTATGGCAATAAAATCATTAGGCACATATAAATGGAGCAATGTCAACATATTATTTTTTTCCTTCGCAAGTGTATATGTATTATTTGAATATTAAAGTTCTGGTAGAGCCAATGATTTTCTCTGATAGTATATAATCACACAAAAACTGTCCGATTTTAAATCATCACAGAGGCCATGCGCTAATAACGAAGTAAAAACATACATGTTGAAAAATTGCTAGAAAATACATTTCCTCCAAATTTAGGCCTTTCAGGATAGTGCATAACATATTGCATCTCCTTTTCCATCCATACCTCGAGTTTGTCTTTGAGTCTTACGTAGTCAATACAATTTTATCTTTGCAAAGCCCACAACTGACACACATTTCAGACCAGTCTCTCAAAATATTGTCATAAAAATGCCTTCTTTAATACAGGTACATTATGGTGGAACAAGAACTGGCACTCAGAATCAACTACCGTAATTACTTCTTCAAGCGCAGGGCCATATATTTTGTGTTCAGTATACTTCTACTTAAAGGAAACCACACACCACTGATGATGAACCATATAATCTGCTGCTGGAATATGATTTCCTGTTGCATTGAGTTCATTCCTTTATCTCTCTTCAGCTTCATTTATGGGGTCGTTTTCGTTTTTGCAGTGCACCTCCATCATANACCTCGAGTTTGTCTTTGAGTCTTACGTAGTCAATACAATTTTATCTTTGCAAAGCCCACAACTGACACACATTTCAGACCAGTCTCTCAAAATATTGTCATAAAAATGCCTTCTTTAATACAGGTACATTATGGTGGAACAAGAACTGGCACTCAGAATCAACTACCGTAATTACTTCTTCAAGCGCAGGGCCATATATTTTGTGTTCAGTATACTTCTACTTAAAGGAAACCACACACCACTGATGATGAACCATATTATCTGCTGCTGGAATATGATTTCCTGTTGCATTGAGTTCATTCCTTAATCTCTCTTCAGCTTCATTTATGGGGTCGTTTTCGTTTTTGCAGTGCACCTCCATCATCTTTACCAATAGTTCACAAAGATAATGAAATTTTAGTCTGAAAGGAATAATGTTATCCCAATTTACTTGGAACTGTTTCTTGATGCGTATCTTTTGGCAAATGAAGTATGACTTAAGTACAAGTTATTTGGAATTATCTGTTGATTGGTGCTTTGATCCCTTCACTGAAGTTTCATATATAGATTTTTCTCCTCCTTTATGTTCATGAGATTATCCTGCGGGGTTTCCAGTTTAAAACATTACTTTTTCTTCTTTTTTAAAAGTTTCTTCTTTTAAACGGTAGTGAATGCATGCCAAGGGCACTCATTATATGGACTAATCAGTTTACAGAATATTTCTTCATATTCTTGTATCGCAAGCCACCCACGACATGTTCTTCCCTTAGCATCACCTTTCTTCTTCTGGGAAAAAGTGGATGGTGTGCTACATAAGATACATACACCAACACTTACTACCGCTGCAAGTGGATGGTGTGCTACATAAGATACATACACCAACACTTACTACCGCTGCAAGTGGATGGTGTGCTACATAAGATACATACACCAACACTTACTACCGCTGCAAGTGGATGGTGTGCTACATAAGATACATACACCAACACTTACTACCGCTGCAAGTGGATGGTGTGCTACATAAGATACATACACCAACACTTACTACCGCTGCAAGTGGATGGTGTGCTACATAAGATACATACACCAACACTTACTACCGCTGCAAGTGGATGGTGTGCTACATAAGATACATACACCAACACTTACTACCGCTGCAAGTGGATGGTGTGCTACATAAGATACATACACCAACACTTACTACCGCTGCAACTGGATTAAACATTGTGTCTTTTTTTTCGACAGGTCCTAAAACAGACATACAAAACATCGAACTGTGAATTTGAAATTAAAAGTTCCGACATGGATTAAAGTTGATGAGTTGAAGCTAAATTAGCATTTATATTTCAGCATATATTTTTCAGGTGTCTTTCAGTTTCCCAATTTTTTGAGTTATGTAAATCACTGTCCGCACTTTCAGAAAGTACATTAAATATATTTTTGTTTATTTTGATGCAAAATATTTACATCTAAATATTTTATGTATTAAAAGTAAATTTATAATTTTTGTATGCCACTTTTTAGATTTTTTTATTATTACAGCAATCCCTCCCCATCCCCCAATAAATCCTAATAGTGATTTTCGAATTCAGCAAGTCAAAATACACAAAAATGCCACACAGTAGAAATTTTATCGCAAAACCCACAAAGTAAGATAAATATGCTAGTCTAATATTAAATCCAAATGGTGGCGGAAACTGAATACTGAGACATGCTGATATGTGTTTTCTCAGTGACACCATCGTACTGAGATCCAAGTAACTTGCGTCAGTGATAATTTCCACTTTGGAAAGATCATCTCTGGAGTGGGTACCACTTTTTGACCTTGTCCATGGGAGAGCGAATCAACGTTCGATTTTCTGAACCGACAGTTGGATTTTTTCTAGATGTTACGGAATCTGGTTCACCAAAAGTCTGCGAAAAGCGATATCAAACGACGACAAATTCGTCCTTTTTTGTCGGCCTGCGTGCTACACGGTTCCCATCGTCGAGCCGATTCTTGAGGTTCTTAACCGTTCTTCAGTCTGTCCACTCAACATCGGTACTACTCACTAATACACACCAATTTTTCCCAGTCATCTCAATTAAATGTAGGTACAAGTTATTTACACTCTAAAGACATAATTATAAACTGTTTTTAAGTTCGATGTAACATTCCACTTTCTATAACGAATAGTTTTGTTGATGACAAACAATATTTTATTTTAATTAAAACTCATTTTCACATATTCAGTTTCCAGTTTTCTATTTTTCAATAAATATTTTTACTAACTATAATTAATATGACGAAATCAATCATTTATACAAATTTTGTAGTTAAAAAAATTAACACTCATTTGCCTCACAGAGAAGAAAACATCTTGGAGGCAAAAGTGATCTGAGATAAATTTCTACCAAAATGTGAAAAAGAAATAATTTGAGTTCAGAAAAAAAATAGTAGAAATTTAATTAGAACGCCGTTCACAAATATTGTAGCTCAATTGCGATAGTAATATTTTTCACAGTCCGTAAATATGCCAGGAATAATAAAACGCTTTCCACTTTTAAATGTTGGGCACACTAAGATTAATATAAAATGTATGTGTCACTTTTTAACCTGTGTTATTCTACTCCCTCTGTAGAAAATCAAGTTTGAAAATAAAAACTAGTTAAAGCCTTTATAAAAAAAATTAAATTTTATTTTTATTTTTGTGTGCGGGATAACCCTTGTCAGTTCCCCAGTAATAGTAATTGACTATATACATATAAATATTAAATGTCTTTTATTTTAAAAATGCCGTAACTTATAGGAGATTTTTGTTGGCGCAGCAGTTTTTTTTTTTTTACAAAAAAGGAATCCCAGTCGTCATTAATCGGTTACTTCCTTTCTCTCCCAACCTTCCAGAATATAAAGTTCTCGTCAGTTATGAACTGCAGAATTTCAATGTTAGCACATCCTTTGAAAATTTGATATTCTTGTAAAAGTTATCTTTCATTCTGATGTTTTTTAAATTGTTAGCAATCTATTCACAATGCATACACAAGTATACCTTTCACTTTTAACATCGATAATTGCTCTTATGTTTGCTTTGCACTTTTTCGTCTTTACTATATTATAACCACTCCATTAACATTTTTAAAGACATTTAAGAGTACATACATATAAGAGTACATACAAAAATGTCGAAAAGGTTTTGAATGAAATGTAAGACCACTTATTTCCTATAAAAAATAATAAAGCTAGTCATAATATTTATCTGGTAGGTATATAAAAAATTACACACACTCTGTCAATGGTTTTACACAATGAGCCACAAAGATATTTTAAGTTTTTTTGTTGCTACCGAAAAATATGATTTGTCATTAAGGTAGCTTCACAGTATTCTCATTGGCGCAGGTTTATGATTCCTAAAAAGTCAATTACATTGAAATGGTCCTTAAAATATTTGGACATCTGAAAATGTGCTCATAAAAAAAACGTTGTTTTGAGGACAAACAGGACAGTTTTTATTGGTCGCACAGTAAATATTACTTTGGAACCAAAAAATAATTGTGGGATAACCACAAAGTAATGACATTACTACTGCATTATATTTTCTATTTTTTTATCACCCTCTACGGCTACTGAATAATTATTAATGCAAAATACACAGAATGAACCATGAATATAAACAACGTTATATATTTAGGACAGACAATTATAAAGTAACTGTTCGCCTTTCTTGTAAAGTTACTGTTGTACTTGAGTTTTACCAATGTGTAAAAGAGATCCATAGTTCAATATCAAAATAAAATTTTTAAATATCAGCAATTTTATTTACGGTTTTGGAGACAGTCACTGGAAGTTATGACTTGTGGGGCCAGTGATGACCTAATTAAAAGAGAACTGATGACAACTACAACTATGTGTTAGTGGTTTAAAGTGACATTCTGATAAAGAGAGTAATGAGTTTAGTGTGTCTTGCGTAGAAAAGGGGGATCGCGATCCTGCAGGAAAATTCTGGTTTGGATCTTTACGTTACTTGAGTATTTTATGTTTGCTTTAAAGAGATCTAAATTTTTGTTTTATTTAGAGTCTTCCTTTTATACAATCAACAATCCCCATAGAAGTGTGACAAAAATGTCTGAGGTTGAAGTTGGGCAACAATAATACTACGCCTAATATTTATAGACCATATAAAATCGCTGTCATGCGGTGAGACATCAAATTATTTAATACGAGTATTATATTTTCTGAATTTACAACCGTTTCGAAGAACCTAAAATTTGTNAAATATTAAATGTCTTTTATTTTAAAAATGCCGTAACTTATAGGAGATTTTTGTTGGCGCAGCAGTTTTTTTTTTTACAAAAAAGGAACCCCAGTCGTCATTAATCGGTTCGTCCTTTCTCTCCCAACCTTCCAGAATATAAAGTTCTCGTCAGTTATGAACTGCAGAATTTCAATGTTAGCACATCCNTCCTTTCTCTCCCAACCTTCCAGAATATAAAGTTCTCGTCAGTTATGAACTGCAGAATTTCAATGTTAGCACATCCTTTGAAAATTTGATATTCTTGTAAAAGTTATCTTTCATTCTGATGTTTTTTAAATTGTTAGCAATCTATTCACAATGCATACACAAGTATACCTTTCACTTTTAACATCGATAATTGCTCTTATGTTTGCTTTGCACTTTTTCGTCTTTACTATATTATAACCACTCCATTAACATTTTTAAAGACATTTAAGAGTACATACATATAAGAGTACATACAAAAATGTCGAAAAGGTTTTGAATGAAATGTAAGACCACTTATTTCCTATAAAAAATAATAAAGCTAGTCATAATATTTATCTGGTAGGTATATAAAAAATTACACACACTCTGTCAATGGTTTTACACAATGAGCCACAAAGATATTTTAAGTTTTTTTGTTGCTACCGAANAAAATTACACACACTCTGTCAATGGTTTTACACAATGAGCCACAAAGATATTTTAAGTTTTTTTGTTGCTACCGAATAATATGATTTGTCATTAAGGTAGCTTCACAGTATTCTCATTGGCGTAGGTTTATGATTCCTAAAAAGTCAATTACATTGAAATGGTCCTTAAAATATTTGGACATCTGAAAATGTGCTCATAAAAAAAACGTTGTTTTGAGGACAAACAGGACAGTTTGTATTGGTCGCACAGTAAATATTATTTTGGAACCAAAAAATAATTGTGATTTAACCACAAAGTAATGACATTACTACTGCATTATATTT
Organism: Clitarchus hookeri; assembly: GCA_002778355.1. Taxonomy (NCBI): domain Eukaryota; kingdom Metazoa; phylum Arthropoda; class Insecta; order Phasmatodea; family Phasmatidae; genus Clitarchus; species Clitarchus hookeri. The sequence goes on along the minus strand of NQII01004714.1, from coordinate 117,733 downwards.
TCTGTTTTTTTATCACCCTCTACGGCTACTGAATAATTATTAATGCAAAATACACAGAATGAACCATGAATATAAACAACGTTATATATTTAGGACAGACAATTATAAAGTAACTGTTCGCCTTTCTTGTAAAGTTACTGTTGTACTTGAGTTTTACCAATGTGTAAAAGAGATCCATAGTTCAATATCAAAATAAAATTTTTAAATATCAGCTATTTTATTTACGGTTTTGGAGACAGTCACTGGAAGTTATGACTTGTGGGGCCAGTGATGACCTAATTAAAAGAGAACTGATGACAACTACAACTATGTGTTAGTGGTTTAAAGTGACATTCTGATAAAGAGAGTAATGAGTTTAGTGTGTCTTGCGTAGAAAAGGGGGATCGCGATCCTGCAGGAAAATTCTGGTTTGGATCTTTACGTTACTTGAGTATTTTATGTTTGCTTTAAAGAGATCTAAATTTTTGTTTTATTTAGAGTCTTCCTTTTATACAATCAACAATCCCCATAGAAGTGTGACAAAAATGTTTGAGGTTGAAGTTGGGCAACAATAATACTACGCCTAATATTTATAGACCATATAAAATCGCTGTAACCCTTGTCATGCAGTGAGACATCAAATTATTTAATACGAGTATTATATTTTCTGAATTTACAACCGTTTCGAAGAACCTAAAATTTGTNGGTGAGACATCAAATTATTTAATACGAGTATTATATTTTCTGAATTTACAACCGTTTCGAAGAACCTAAAATTTGTAAAGGATTGATATATTTGGTACCATATGGTAATTTACCATAAGAAATTGCAATCAAAAATTTAATTTTTAATTAAAAATCAGCAAAAAATATTCAATAGTAGCACTAGATAGATGGACAGAAATAATTTCTGTTTGTCTCAGTTGCTTATACAAATGTCCACTGAAAATAAAAGAGAACTACTTCAGAGCACATGTAAGTATAAATCATTTTACTTGTATTTCCCTGTATTATTNCCACTGAAAATAAAAGAGAACTACTTCAGAGCACATGTAAGTATAAATCATTTTACTTGTATTTCCCTGTATTATTAAGAGCGTGAATTGAAAAATGGACGATATGCGAGAAATTAAGTGAATAAATATATTTGAGTGATTTTGATCAAAATGAGAGCCACTGGTAGTAGTTAAATTTATGTATTCACAGAGGTGGTTGTATGTTCACAAAGATAATTTAAAATAATTTGTTGTAGCTAGAATTCCCTCAGTATTACTGCACCTCTAATAAAGTTTCAGTTATCNCCACTGAAAATAAAAGAGAACTACTTCAGAGCACATGTAAGTATAAATCATTTTACTTGTATTTCCCTGTATTATTCAGAGCGTGAATTGAAAAATGGACGATATGCGAGAAATTAAGTGAATAAATATATTTGAGTGATTTTGATCAAAATGAGAGCCACTGGTAGTAGTTAAATTTATGTATTCACAGAGGTGGTTGTATGTTCACGAAGATAATTTAAAATAATTTGTTGTAGCTAGAATTCCCTCAGTATTACTGCACCTCTAATAAAGTTTCAGTTATCNAAAGATAATTTAAAATAATTTGTTGTAGCTAGAATTCCCTCAGTATTACTGCACCTCTAATAAAGTTTCAGTTATCTTAACAAAAAACTTTGACTTACTGGACCCAAAAGTGCGTTGACAGAGATGAGTGAAGTTTGTAACGTTCGGCCGTTTACACTTCCGAATGTTACGTTGCCACAGCTTGCTCAAAGGTGGAACACAAGACTCAGTACAATTGACGCCGATTAATTAAGAAATAAGTTCCAAGTTAGTTGTTATATGTGTTTATTTAACATTTAGCGACACAGTTCACAGACGAAGTTCCAGTATGCAGAGTACGAACCTCTCACAGATAAATATAAAAGTACANAGCGACACAGTTCACAGACGAAGTTCCAGTATGCAGAGTACGAACCTCTCACAGATAAATATAAAAGTACAGACCACCTTCACAGTCGTTTACTGATTATTAATGTCTCAAAACTTGCATCGAAATAAATATAAAATGTTTCAACCTCCCACACCGGCAGAGGAATAAAATAAATTCTAGTGGCCGATGTGGTGGTTATCGTCACATCCGTCACGTCCTAGGCTGGCATTGTATAATGCTTCTGACGACTGCACTGACCTGCCCTCACGGGCGACTGCTTGAAGTAACTGCTCGACCTGCCCTCACGGGCGACTTGAAGTGACTGCTTGAAATAACTGCTCGAAGGGCGACAGACAGACGCGTCTTTCCTTCTGCCTCTCACCCCCCTCTCCTGAGATTAGGGCATGACGAGCCACGCACGCTCTCAACATGTTATCGACACTGCTCCGCACGAACTAAACCTGCGCCATCAACATAAACTGACTTCTCGTACAACAAAACTTGTACGACGCATCCGGAAAAAAAGCTAAGTAGTGCTGACGCTTAACAAAACTCCAACTTTCAAAACGAAACGGTAACCGGACTCCTGATAAACGTAAACAGCAAACGTCCACCCGATAANAACAAAACTCCAACTTTCAAAACGAAACGGTAACCGGACTCCTGATAAACGTAAACAGCAAACGTCCACCCGATAAACTTACTATCAAGGGAAACTAGCCACCACGGCTTTTTATTTGAAACCCGATAAAAATATTACTAAGCTTACCAAAGCTTAAGAGAAACGAAATTTAAACATGTGTCCCAAAACTTAAGAATATTGCATCATTACAAGTTTATTTCATAATGGTACATACTAGCATTGACCTCCATAGCTTTCGCTAAGTATAAGGATGACGAAATACCAGGAAATGCTTTAAATGCACCCAAGCGAAATTTTTTTTTATTTCAACAAAACAAGGTTCACATATGCTAAACACATTATAAAATTTGTATGGTGATGACATTCTGGGGCAAATGATTTTATAAGAAACTACTTGATATTGTAAAGAGGAAAGTGAACAAATGTAGTATACAAAATATGTAAAACTAAACAATGTTATACAAAAATTCATTTTTGTATTAAAAATTTAAAGATATTTTAAATACCAGCTGTGCCTAAACAAACACTTAAAATATGAAAATGTACACTGTATGTAAATCCTGTATTTTCACCTTGTTATTTCTATTGACATTTTATTATTCATGACTTTTCCCTAAGAACTGAGCACATATGTGTATTTTTCTTTCAATTTGTACATTCTTTACATTAATTTTTTTACTAATTAGACATTACAAAATATATTCAACTACTGATAATGGGTTCATATCTTATGGCTGTATACGTCACATTGTTGAAGTTGCCTTTGCTTGTTGTAAATAAATATATATAATAATTGAATCCCGCACAGAATATGTTGTAAATTATGATTGTATTTGTATCAGTTTTACATTATTCAGTTTAAGAATTTTATAATCATAATTTTTTTAGTGTAAAATAAGGGCCCTTCTAAAAATTTACACTGACAAAACTGAGAGACTGGTCACCACCTATTGAAATCCAATATCAATTACTACAGATTTAAAGTGTATATTTTANAGGATCAGCTCAAAACAAAGATGCGTGGCGACGATAGTACACAGGGGGTGACCAGACGCCTGCGACGCCCATTCCGTGTCGTTAAAGGGGAAAGGGGTGCAGGGCTAGCAGGAGTCGTACAAGCGTCGGCAGCGGCCTTGCCTGCGTAGAGGACATTGTGGGGCGAGTTTATCGGAGCGGAAATCGACACGGTTTCGTTATCTGTACACGGCGCCCTCAGCGTCGAAGTACTTTCACCCCTCCCCCCGTCATTCCATCAGAGTGCGGCTTCAAATCAGGCGCGACTGCCGTATAGAGTTATCCAGGAAAGTAAAATCAAATTACTAACATTAGTCAAAAGCTACTTTTTTTTGTCCCCCCATCTTTTTCCTTCCTGATGTGCACACGGGTTTTAATCAACGCGGTGGAATCGCATTTCATGGCGCACTACGCCACAAAGAGAATTTTTTATGAGCTTGTTGCCTGGAAAAAATTAATATTACAGCCACTTAAAAAAAAAAGGAAACCGTGTGCAATGATATTATTAATTCGGACGTTATTTTACCACAAGTTTTGGTTTCACATTTTCTGTCAGAAATACCGTACAGAAAACAAACATATTCGGAAGCAAAACCATTTTTTTAAATTTTTGTAGGCTTTTCTTGCTCATGACACGTAATATTTTTTCGTTATTTAAATGCTTCTTTATAAAGCGCTTTCCATAATTTCCACCTGAATTCAGCCCAGAATCTCGAAATTACACATAAAAATTTAATATTAAGCATTATATATATTTACCTGTGAATTTAATAAATAAGTGCTGCAAAGGCTGTTCTCGGTAAACTAAGCACTTTTGAAAGTCCTGCTAAATATTTAGTTATAAACACATTGTGTAATCTTCCGTTTTATGTACAATTAACATTGCAATGGGCCTGATAACTTTATTCATGCGTCACTCAAGTAAAAGTATGAAATTATCAACAAAGTAAATATTCTACAAATTTGCCAGTTCTTAGACTTACATGCATTATAAAACCGGAAAGTAAGAAAATAATTTCATTATTCACAAATTTTTACCTAATAGTTTTATTTCAACACTTAGTCGTGGAACTGCTTTCCCTAAATCGTTGCCAAATTTACTGGGCGCATGCCAGTCAGTGTGCCCGTGTAAATATACGCAGGTTAGGGTAGTGCTTTTTTCTAAGGTTGATTTTAAAAGTGCTCACTTTACTGTGTACAGCTTTTAGTAGTACGAAATTTTAAAAGTATTTTCCTATTTATCTTCACTTCCTTTTCGGCATAGTCTGGCCTCTACTGTCAAATATTCTGTTCTGTATTCACGTTATTTGCCAAACAATAACATTATCGCAAATTATTTTATGCTAATTCCTACAAATATTTTCGAAATTTCATACGTTTCGCGATTTAGTTGGATTATTATTAACACAAAAAATGACGTTCTTCCAATTTGCGTAGCACGCATTATTCCTTACAAATATGCAATGAAACACTCGTAAATATTTGGTAAATGTGTAACAAAAAAAGTGAGATCACATATGAATATTTAAATAAGTTTTCCAATCACTCTGGGTTTATTTATTAAGTCAGAGAGGATAGAGTAAGAATGTATTGATAATGAAATCACTCAGAGAAATTTTACAACTAGCGTTAAGTTGCATCAGCAAACACACAAAATTAATTTTATTTCTTCTAAATCACATGAGTTCGTATTTTTTCAAACACGAAAATTGAAAAAATGGTGCCTTGTGCTGTTACGTTAATCCTCATCGATTTCTGGGAATTCCCAAATAATTTTACGGCACACACAGCGAGTGCCATCTATGTCTTTGTATCCTTCAAAAAAGGAATTGCAAACGGAGCGACCTTATTGCAGGTGTCAGATTATCCGCTTACCCTTCAAGACATTGAGTGACGTGGAAGTGGTGCTTCCATTTGTGATTATGTACGGAAATGCTGATTTCTAATTGCGTGGTTTTTTTTCAGACGGTAGGCTTCGTTTTAAAGTTTTCATCGAAGCATCAAGGATTTGAATTTCTGTCCGGAAACAAATCGTCTTTAGTGATTATTTCATGAGTTTTTGGTCTGTTATTTCTACAATGTTTCCAATCAAATTTGGATACTTACAAAGAGTTATAATATCAAATAATTGTATCCTGCTATACTTTTCTCCGTATAAATCCTTCAAGAACTCACGCTAAGCTAGTCGATTTGTTAAAAAGTATTTTTAGTGTCAGAAGCCACCAACCTTTGTGTTTCACTCTTACAGTAACAGATTTATCAAAAGTAAATTATTCGGAATATAAAATATTTTTCTTTTCAAATCGGGGTTCTTGTAAATTTGTACTTTTAGCTAAAGTTACAATAAATTTATTTAAAAAGAGGTGATAATACTTGTCAAATGAACAGTATACCGTGGTAATGAAGTAGGCGAAAAAATTCGTCTCGTGCCACGGCGAACAGGGCTCAGNTATACCGTGGTAATGAAGTAGGCGAAAAAATTCGTCTCGTGCCACGGCGAACAGGGCTCAGTTTCCGGCGTCGTCATGTGGGTAATATGACGGACGTTGCCACTGGCAGCGCTTCGCCATCTCCCCCTTTCTTCACGCCCACCGATGCTACAGACATGAGCTGTTAAGGGAAGATTCCTTAATAAAAATTGCAAAAAAAAGGAAGATTACGTCTGGTCATGCGGAAACAATGCGACAGGTGCTCCCAAAGTTATTTGAACTTATCAATCTCGAGGAAAATGTACTAAAACTTTAGTTATGGAATTCATGCTCTTAATAAATCACGTTATCAAAAAATTATTTTAACCTAATTTTAAATTTATTGCAAAGTTGTAATTGTTTTTGCTTANAAAAAAAAAAAAAAAAAAAAACCATATATAAAAATGGCACCTTTTACAAATAGTCTAGAATACACAGCTGAATTGAACTTGATTGTCGGGTGTTGTTCTGCTTATAAAAAGCACTTTTAAACATTACTTAACGAGCAGTTCGATACATTTCAAGTATTCTGTTAGTCAAGCTGTGGTAAACCGTACTACTGAGAAATATTAGCAAAGAAATGACACCAGAACAGTTCTGTGATATGGTTTCACAGTAGCAGCAACCGAGCTTATGTACCAGCTACAAGACATTATTTTAGTTTATTATAATTCCATTTGTTACAGGAACAAAGCAAGAATTCTGAAGTTATTTTATTTAAGATACAGTCTGTTATTTAGGAGAAACGAAGTGCTCATCTGTAGCAACTGTATGCATAGTTGCGGGTACAATAACAGATAAAACCAAAGAAAAAAAACAGTTATGATGTAATTACTATATACCTACGTTACCAATATTTAGATGGTACCAAACACCAATTAGGTTGAGACCCCTGTATTTATAGTCTAGATGGGTTATGTGCACAGAAATTCGGTTACTACAACCATATTTTTTTTTAATGTTGAGGACAAAATGGAGACTGTTTTAAAAAATCCAGTGCCTTTGGAGGTTCACGCTTCTGGTCATAGTTTCAGTCGGATTGTAGATATTACAGTCTCCTTAAGTATCTGTATTATCTACCTCCGGTTTTACATATCTCTCTTGCTTCGAGTACAGTGAGTGTTTTCCACTAGTAGGCGTCGTAAGAATTTGGTAATGCATTAAGAGCGACTTCCGTAAAGAACCACGTGGCTCAGGTTAACAAAATTATGTGAATTGATAGCGCTAAATATGACACTTTGATTAAAAAACCGCCATTAAATACGGGAAACATTATCATTACTGCGCATGGGCGTTTTCACCAATGATTTTTCTTCATAGTATCCAAACTAAACAGGACCTCCAAAACTAACCTAACAATTGGACAACCACGTGTTTTTATAGTTTAAAATAACCTAATATATAATATCTATTTTTTAAAAAATGTATAGCTGAAACTAGTCTATGAGATGAATGGCTCGTTTTCACGCACGTGCATAGAAGCCACTAACTCNCGTACAGAAAACAAACATATTCGGAAGCAAAACCATTTTTTTAAATTTTTGTAGGCTTTTCTTGCTCATGACACGTGATATTTTTTCGTTATTTAAATGCTTCTTCATAAAACGCTTTCCATAATTTCCACCTGAATTCAGCCCAAAATCTCAAAATTACACATAAAAATTTAATATTAAGCATTATATATATTTACCTGTGAATTTAATAAATAAGTGCTGCAAAGGCTGTTCTCGGTAAACTAAGCACTTTTGAAAGTCCTGCTAAATATTTAGTTATAAACACATTGTGTAATCTTCCGTTTTACGTACAATTGACATTGCAATGGGCCTGGTAACTTTATTCATGCGTCACTCAAGTAAAAGTATGAAATTATCAACAAAGTAAATATTCTACAAATTTGCCAGTTCTTAGACTTACATGCATTATAAAACCGGAAAGTAAGAAAATAATTTCATTATTCACAAATTTTTACCTAATAGTTTTATTTCAACACTTAGTCGTGGAACTGCTTTCCCTAAATCGTTGCCAAATTTACTGGGCGAATGCCAGTCAGTGTGCCCGTGTAAATATACGCAGGTTAGGGTAGTGCTTTTTTCTAAGGTTGATTTTAAAAGTGCTCACTTTACTGTGTACAGCTTTTAGTAGTACGAAATTTTAAAAGTATTTTCCTATTTATCTTCACTTCCTTTTCGGCATAGTCTGGCCTCTACTGTCAAATATTCTGTTCTGTATTCACGTTATTTGCCAAACAATAATATTATCGCAAATTATTTTATGCTAATTCCTACAAATATTTTCGAAATTTCATACGTTTCGCGATTTAGTTGGATTATTATTAACACAAAAAATAACGTTCTTCCAATTTGCGTAGCACGCATTATTCCTTACAAATATGCAATGAAACACTCGAAAATATTTGGTAAATGTGTAACAAAAAAAGTGAGATCATATATGAATATTTAAATAAGTTTTCCAATCACTCTGGGTTTATTTATTAAGTCAGAGAGGATAGAGTAAGAATGTATTGATAATGAAATCACTCAGAGAAATTTTACAACTAGCGTTAAGTTGCATCAGCAAACACACAAAATTAATTTTATTTCTTCTAAATCACATGAGTTCGTATGTTTTCAAACACGAAAATTGAAAAAATGGTGCCTTGTGCTGTTACCTTAATCCTCATCGATTTCTGGGAATTCCCAAATAATTTTACGGCACACACAGCGAGTGGCATCTATGTCTTTGTATCCTTCAAAAAAGGAATTGCAAAAGGAGCGACCTTTTTGCAGGTGTCAGATTATCCGCTTACCCTTCAAGACATTGAGTGACGTGGCAGTGGTGCTTCCATTTGTGATTATGTACGGAAATGCTGATTTCTAATTGCGTGGTTTTTTTTTCAGACGGTAGGCTTCGTTTTAAAGTTTTCATCGAAGCATCAAAAATTTGAATTTCTGTCCGGAAACAAATCGTCTTTAGTGATTATTTCATGAGTTTTTGCTCTGTTATTTCTACAATGTTTCCAATCAAATTTGGATACTTACAAAGAGTTATAATATAAAATAATTGTATCCTGCTATACTTTTCTCCGTATAAATCCTTCAAGAATTCACGCTATGCTAGTCGATTTGTTAAAAAGTATTTTTAGTGTCAGAAGCCACCAACCTTTGTGTTTCACTCTTACAGTAACAGATTTATCAAAAGTAAATTATTCGGAATATAAAATATTTTTCTTTTCAAATCGGGGTTCCTGTAAATTTGTACTTTTAGCTAAAGTTACAATAAATTTATTTAAAAAGAGGTGATAATACTTGTCAAATGAACAGTATACCGTGGTAATGAAGTAGGCGAAAAAATTCGTCTCGTGCCACGGCGAACAGGGCTCAGTTTCCGGCGTCGTCATGTGGGTAATATGACGGACGTTGCCACTGGCAGCGCTTCGCCATCTCCCCCTTTCTTCACCCCCACCGATGCTACAGACATGAGCTGTTAAGGGAAGATTCCTTAATAAAAATTGCAAAAAATGCAAGATTACGTCTGGTCATGCGGAAACAATGCGACAGGTGCTCCCAAAGTTATTTGAACTTATCAATCTCGAGGAANGATTACGTCTGGTCATGCGGAAACAATGCGACAGGTGCTCCCAAAGTTATTTGAACTTATCAATCTCGAGGAAAATTTACTAAAACTTTAGTTATGGAATTCATGCTCTTAATAAATCACGTTATCGAAAAATTATTTGAAAACTAATTTTAAATTTATTGCAAAGTTGTAATTGTTTTTGCTTATTTTCCTAGGCAGTTTTAATTTCAATTTATGTCCTGAAAAAAAAAAAAAAAAAAAAATATTAAAAATGGCACCTTTTACAAATAGTCTAGAATACACAGCTGAATTGAACTTGATTGTCGGGTGTTGTTCTGCTTATAAAAAGCACTTTTAAACATTACTTAACGAGCAGTTCGATACATTTCAAGTATTCTGTTAGTCAAGCTGTGGTAAACCGTACTACTGAGAAATATTAGCAAAGAAATGACACCAGAACAGTTCTGTGATATGGTTTCACAGTAGCAGCAACCGAGCTTATGTACCAGCTACAAGACATTATNATGACACCAGAACAGTTCTGTGATATGGTTTCACAGTAGCAGCAACCGAGCTTATGTACCAGCTACAAGACATTATGTTAGTTTATTATAATTCCATTTGTTACAGGAACAAAGCAAGAATCCTGAAGTTATTTTATTTAAGATACAGTCTGTTATTTAGGAGAAACGAAGTGCTCATGTGTAGCAACTGTATGCATAGTTGCGGGTACAATAACAGATAAAACCAAAGAAAAAAAACAGTTATGATGTAATTACTATATACCTACGTTACCAATATTTAGATGGTACCAAACACCAATTAGGTTGAGACCCCTGTATTTATAGTCTAGATGGGTTATGGGCACAGAAATTCGGTTACTACAACCATATTTTTTTTTAATGTTGAGGACAAAATGGAGACTGTTTTAGAAAATCCAGTGCCTTTGGAGGTTCACGCTTCTGGTCATAGTTTCAGTCGGATTGTAGATATTACAGTCTCCTTAAGTATCTGTATTATCTACCTCCGGTTTTACATATCTCTCTTGCTTCGAATACAGTGAGTGTTTTCCACTAGTAGGCGTCGTAAGAATTTGGTAATGCATTAAGAGCGACTTCCGTAAAGAACCACGTGGCTCAGGTTAACAAAATTATGTGAATTGATAGCGCTAAATATGACACTTTGATTAAAAAACCGCCATTAAATACGGGAAACACTGTCATTACTGCGCATGGGCGTTTTCACCAATGATTTTTCTGCATAGTATCCAAACTAAACAGGACCTCCAAAACTAACCTAACAATTGGACAACCACGTGTTTTTATAGTTTAAAATAACCTAATATATAATATCTATTTTTAAAAAAATGTATAGCTGAAACTAGTCTATGAGATGAATGGCTCGTTTTCACGCACGTGCATAGAAGCCACTAACTCGCCGTTCCACAGAAGCTTATCGACAGAACATGTTACCATACATTACTCCCTGTGTTCCACCAAATAGCAAAGATGCTTATCCCCATGGAGTAGAGAATAACCATGAAATGACTTTCTGTGACGTAACTAAAGCTACTATTACGGACTTTAACTAGGTTTCAAAACGAAAACACTGACAATGTGGTTACTAATTATTGCATGAAATGCAAGGTTCCTACAACGTTGTTTTAGATAAACAAAAAAAAAAAAAAAACCAATTTAAGTCGTAATCCAAACGTCTTCATGTTACAAAAGTATTAGTTATAACATAATTTAAGCTATTTGGGTGTTACAAGCCAGGCGATTTCTAAAAACTGGCTTCATTCCAGCATGGTTAACTGTACGCAACACTAACCCCTCACCCTCCCTCTCTCCCTTCACCGGGGATTTGGAATTTGTCTTCGTACTACGGCAGTCGTTCTGGGAGAAAAAATCTGAAAAAATGTATGTTCAATAACCAAATACTTAATTTTGGTGTCCACGTTACATCAAATTAATGTGTTACTATTAAAAATTGGTCTAACTTGTTTTTCGCAATCAACTGAGCACTTTTTGAAGTCGTCAGCCCTGCTTTTAGATCTACTTTTCTACCCATTTCTTATATTTATGCTATACGTACGACTAATGTTGTCTCTTATTCAAAAACTTGATTGAAGTGGAGCTGCGAGATTTGTAGGAATATCAATACAATTCTAAAATGTGAACTATGACCTTCATGGCCGTTAAATTCAAATACAATATATATAATATTTGTCCACGTATTCGAACATTATTAAAACATAATTCGCTCCTAATACAGCGTAATTATAGCGCTTTACTTTTCGTTCGTGGTTGCCAATTTTACTGCCTTGGCGCAAAGGCATGTCCACTCACGATGTCGGTTAGAGAAGAAGGGAGAAAGTGGGCCAGACTAAGGGTATTGAGTTATATATCTCCTTCTTTTTTTTAACTTAGAATTTTAATTAATAAAATTATATAAATCTTAGAACGTAGCAGTGTTAATAATGAAGTATTAACATAAATTATGAGTGTATAAATAAAAATTAAAAAAATCTTCGTATGTAGATATATTTACTAATAATGACTTTCATATGCCGGATTAAAATGGTATGCTTTCTTGTAAGCTATAGATTTGGAGAGAGTATATTAATGGTAAATGTAATGTGTATTCATTTGTTTCTATAAATAAAATTTTTATTTTATATATTTAGTGCGTGCATTATAATCTTATTCAAGCACAAATAACAAGTAAATATCTCTCGTAATTCCAGGTTTACGAAGTTGGATTTATAAAACGTAAAGTTCATGGCTGTAACTCGCCGTATACCACAACTTATTTTAGCCTTCCAATCACTGTAAATTACACAGCGCCAGCTAAGGGAGAGTGATGAGGAATCTAATGAGGACACTACCACAATTAAAAAGTCACCACAGTTATTTTTAAGTACCCACAAGAAATGATCGCGAAGGTGTCCTAATTTGTTTACGAGCGCTTAATTGCTTCACGCAAGCTCTCCACGCTGGGTCATCAGCATGTAAAAATATTCTCTGGCTTCCAGCGAGTGTTCGGAATTCACGTTCCAAAGTTTACAAAACAAAATCCACAGCCCTTTCGAAAGTCTGCAACCTCATCTCCCGCCTCTCTAGTATCTGCCACGTCCTGGCCACCACAGACAGCTACTTCGACGCCGTTCGGGTTGACCCGAGGATACCCGAAGGATGTCCTCTCGGAGCCAACCAGAGAGGCGGACCCTCTAAGCCACCCCGCCTACACCGTCTGTGATACTTCCCGCGGGAACACATTTATTTTATAAATGACTAATAAACAGGTTGTTCACATGAAACCTCCCTGATTTCAAAGTACAATATAAACAAAACTGTTAAACATAGAACCTTGCGGTTCGCACCATACTGTAAAGCAAGCAACTCAAAAAGTTTTTTTTGTATAATTTTGTCTAAGTGAGTGCTGTTATTTGGTTTCACGTGCGGAATAATTATCAAAAATTACTTAATTGTAAGAGAGAGCCCAATGCGTGGTGTGGTACGCGGAAACATCGTCACCAATGACTGTCCAAAGGAATTTCCGACGTGTGTTTGATATGGTGCCGACAGACGTAAATACAAATAAGGCTTGGTATGACAAGTTTCTAGCCACTGGGAGTGTGAACAGACAATCAGGTTCTGGTGGGAAACGCGCGCCTGATGATACGGTAGAGGATATCAGAGATGCCTTACATCGGAGCCCATCAAAGTCCGTTCGCCGAGCTTCACGAGAGCTGAACATCCCGCGCTCTACAGCTCACAAGGTGCTGCACAAAACGACTTCGTTTGTACGCGTACAAAATTCAAATAGTGCGAGCGCTGCAGCCCGACGACCGTCAACTACGCCAACGGTTTGCTATTAAAATGCTGGACCGGATNTTCAAATAGTGCGAGCGCTGCAGCCCGACGACCGTCAACTACGCCAACGGTTTGCTATTAAAATGCTGGACCGGATTGCGGATAACCCCAACTACCTGGGGAATGTTGTTTTCAGTGACGAAGCAACCTTCCACATAAGTGAGAAGGTTAACANGCGGATAACCCCAACTACCTGGGGAATGTTGTTTTCAGTGACGAAGCAACCTTCCACATAAGTGAGGAGGTTAACAGGCACAACGTTCGCATCTGGGGTTCCGAAAACCCTCACGGTTTTTCGGGAACATGTCAGGGACAGCGTAAAGTTGAATGTGTGGTGTTCGCTTGTGAATGACAAAATTGTTGAACCTTTTTTTCTTTATCGAGAGAAAAATAACCGGAAACATTTATCTGGACATGCTGGAGCAATTTGCTGTCCCTCAGCTTCAACCTCTGCAACCAAATGTGATCTTCCAGCAGGATGGTGCACCACCTCACTGGAGTTCACATGTTCGTGAGTTCTTGGACAGATCATTTCCACAGCAATGGATAGGACAAGATGGACTTACAAAGTGGCCACCGCGATCTCCAGACATAACCCCTCTGGATTTTTTCCTGTAGGGTTATGTGGAAGACATTGTGCATGCCTCTCCTGTACGTGACTTTGGCGATCTCCGCAGAAGAATTGTGGATGCAGTTGGTTCCATCACCCCAGACATGCTTGGGCGTACATGGTCTGAGATCGAGTATCGCTTAGACATTTTGAGGGCTACGAAAGGAGCACTCGTAGAAGTGCACTAATTTTTTTGTAAAACTTTTTAAGTTGATGTCCGGGAATTTTTTTTTTATATTGTAATTTGAAATTAGGGAGGTTTTATGTGGACAACCTGTGTAGTCTTCTCNTTTTTTTTTATATTGTAATTTGAAATTAGGGAGGTTTTATGTGGACAACCTGTGTAGTCTTCTCTGAGGAATGACTCTAAACAACTAATTAACCTTACCCAAAATACCATAACTTTATAAAATAATAATTATACAATTGTGGATTCGCCATTTACGCTTGTCACGCTGTTCATACAAATAGGAGTAATTTAAACATTATACTCATCCGTAAAGTAATAGTAATGGATTTAAAATATGTTTTTTAATAAATAATAAAAAAATTAACGCAACTTTCTCCTATGAACAAATGTTGGCAAGAGACAGATAAATAATCCGTCCAAACTATTCCCTATCGCATTTTCCTTAATTGGTTGGCAAAACCACCACTGCGTTGTGGGAACAGAAAACGACATTTTTTTTTTTCACGCTTGATCTATTGTTCTAATGGTGTGTTCACAGATGTGGGGGCTGCAGATAAAATACGTGCAGCCGCGTGACGCCGGCTGGTACGAGTGTCAAGTGTCTACCCACCCGCCCACCAGCATCTTCATCGAGCTGCGAGTCATAGGTGAGTCTTCAACTACAGCAGAGGATGTGTTTTGACTGACATACAAAACCCCCGGCAGTTTCTGTGCAGTTAGACTAGCCCCCACGGCTACTTACATTCAAAAACGACACACGCGGAGCGCTTAAATCTTCCAGGGATATGTAAAAATATAACTTCAGGCGTTGCAGCGAACACAAACGTTTCGTTCCGGGGTTGTACTAAAATCAGCATAACGCTGTGTTATATGCACGGAACAGTAAAAAAAAGTATTTCTGCTTGATGCTATTGGCAGCAGCTAGTCATGTGACTACGTAACGCAATCTAAACAACGGATATCTTTCATAATACGACGTAATTCCCATTTTGCCTGCCATTTTTCCGACGTCCATTGCCGGACGAAAAAAAAAAAATTATGACAATGTAAGAAATTGAGATTTCGGAAAGAGTGAAACGAGTTATAGGAATTTTCAATGCACAACCTTATCTTTTTTCGTATAAATGAGAAATTATGAAATAAATATACGTTTACAGTTCAAAATAATTGCTTCTGTTATTAGAATGCCCTGAAGAATATTTTTTTGGAACTTGTTATGTAGTTCATCCGTGTTTCAATTTTAAATTGCAATCGAATTGTGAGTTAAAATAGCGTACAATTAATTTCCTACTGCAGGCGAACCAAGTGACTTCGATAAAGACTTTAGTGGAAACCAAACTTTTTGTGAAAAATAATTTTTGAAAATTGGATAAAAAAATATTTTAAGTTGAAATTCTCAAATTAACATTTAGAAAATAAGATAATTTCAATCGATATTTGTCAAATTATTTGGTATCGTTATGATTATTATATTATTTTATTATTGTATATTAT
>NQII01004714.1:56313-101937 GCA_002778355.1 Clitarchus hookeri | reverse complement strand
TATTATATTACGAAGCGTGGTTGAAGAAATTGAAATAAATGACAAACATATGTGAGCGTGCCAAACACTTAGTTCCCAGAAACTTGTACTTGCTTTTGCGTATTTTCCTTTGGAGTTTGTATTTTAATTTGCTATATCCTGAAAACTACGCAAGATTAAAAGAAATACAGGATCGCACTGAGATGTACGCTCTATGCACTCGAGGGCACCATTTGCAAGTGTACTAGAAGTAATAGCTGAAACGCACAAATAAGTGCCTATTTGCTTATTAGAAGCACATAACTAGACACCTGAGAAATTATTGAGTTCAATGACCTGCAGGCTTTATTCAACAGTGTATGCACAAATATTCCGATATAAAATTGCACATTGGTTGTCTGCTGTCTCAGTGGAAGGCGACAATTGGACACCGTTCTTCAGGAGGTGTCAAACACCGTTTGGATCAATGGCGAAAGTTAAATAAACGCACGTGTTTTGAATTCTAGCTTGTTCCAAAATGAATCCGCGAATCCTTCAGGTCTCTACACATAATTGTTCAAATTACAAGGTTGACTCTGCCACGGGAATCAATTTATTCGTCGGCTTAACGAGCAAGACGATAAATTATGTATTATATATTTGTCGAGCTGCGCAAAACCTAGGACAAAACCGGCTTCCGCAATATTTTGGGCTGACAATTCAGTACTTGTAGGGATCACACTTCTGGTCATAATTTCAGTCAAATTTTAGATACTTAAGACGGAGTACGCGATTTATCACGGTAACAATAGTGACATAAACGAAGACGCCTAAAAATTTCTATCGGCAAATCGTCTGGAGTTTTTGTTCGTTACGTGAGGATACAGAATGTGAAAAAATTGTGAACATTAAAAATCATATTAATCACATTACAAAGCAGCATATGCGGTGGAAAAACAGTTTTCATAAAAAACAACAGTAAGTCTTGTAAAAGATATATTGACAAAAACGATATTATGGTTATGAAAACAATAGTTTTAGTAAAACAAAGAATTTGCCAGTTTTAAGTTTCAAAACGTTTTATTAATGCTCCGCTTATTAGAGTGATTTCGAATGCAAAATAATAATTAACTGCAATGTTTATCAATCAACATAATAAAATTGTTAAATAAATATGCTCTCAAGTGGCAACCTCTAAAAATATCAGATGTGTTTTTAGCGTCGATTTATAAGATTTTGCGAATAATATTTTATTCGTACCATCGTAGCATTCAAACCAAATTTAAAATTTCCACTCCGCCTTGTTTTATCTCACCTTCGTGGTTTTTAATGGTTTTTCGAAGCACACACATATTCCTGGTTTCGCGTAATATGTTCTCCTTATGTGTTGAGGGAAATAAATGGTTCTCTTGGTCATTAGACCTGACCACACAAAAATACGACTGGAGGGTAGTAAAAACAGCATGGAGGAATGAGCGTGGAACTAAATCTTGGCTTTACTACTTAAAATTCGGTTTTAAAGGTGGGTTTGATTAAGAAATAATGTCAAAGTATAATAAATGCGTTTTTTAATTATTAAAATGCATATAATGAGACATTCTTTCGTAATTAGAATTCAATTCAAAATAAAATAATTGATTTCATTTTTATAAATTTTACTTTTGTACAATACTAATTTTATTTCATAAATGATGTTCCTTCTGTCATTTCAATGCTAAAATATACATTTTTCGTGTATGCAGGAAACTTGAATATTTTTCAATGTTTATTCCCCTATGCTGAATGCATATTCAATCATCTCATGTATNCGTGTATGCAGGAAACTTGAATATTTTTCAATGTTTATTCCCCTATGCTGAATGCATATTCAATCATCTCATGTATTGTGTTTCTCTATAATAAGGTTCATTAATTACCGCTGTTCTGAAATAGACTTATGAAAAATCTTAAAACACCTGAAATGTGTATAAAAACGGCGGACGTTGTCTTACATTGCAGTAATTTGTTTTCACTGACATACATTACTACTTATATTTTTTCAAATATTTTAGTCATGATATTCTAAGAGAGAGAGAGAGAGAGAGAGAGAGAGAGAGAGAGAGAGAGAGCTGCGCTGTCTGAATGAAAGTTTTTATTCAGAAACGTTTAGAAAATTGAGATTTTACTTTAACCTATTCAGACCAAACATGCACAGCTGTGTACATTACGCACGTGTAGGTAATTTTTGGTCTGTACTGTACACTGCGAAGCTCAGTGACCAATGACCTTACCTGTGGGTAAATGATTCGCAAACCGTCTTACTGGTTGAGATCACAATTGGTTCATATTACCGTATCCGAACATATAGCCTACAGCTCATTGACTGCGACAACGAAACAAGTGTTGTGTCGACATAAGTACACCATGCATCATAAAGTTTTGTTTGCAATACCTCAAAACTTAAATTTAAGCGAGTCTGAAAGGGTAAAGTTAATATGATTGTATCTCCTGTAATTACAGAAAACGCAATACATCAGTACAATTTAAAAAAATTCTTTTATAAAACAGATTTTAGCTAAAGACAAAACACGGGTACTTTCACAAATAAAATATGAGAGAACACTGTCCTACATTAGAAAAAAAGTTCGATTTAAACATTGTGTATCTGTCGTACTAAGACGTTTCTACTTTAGAATCATAACGTGTCACGGGTACGACACGGAGTTTGAGCAGCCAGTCAGCAGGCAGTTACATTGGAAGTACATTCAAATATGGGGGCATGTCGCTATTTTCCTCCATGTACCTAATTATAAGACGTAAAACCAAATAAATTAGCCGTGCGTAGTTCTTGCGATGTCAGCCTTCGAAGTCATGATGTTCGTTTTATTTTTCAAACAGCAATAAAGAATGGACATTATAGAGTACTTGAAAGACACCGCTTGCTTCTTTAATAAATTTAGTGTTTCACGATTTCGTACAATTAAATCATTATTGATTTTCTGTAACGTTGCACGAGAAGAAATATATCTTTGGAAGGCAGTTTTAACGTGTCTAGAAGTAGATAGTTCATAAAATCTAAACACACAGAGCTAAATATCCGTTTTAAGCTTTATTATAAAATAATAATGTTTCATTACAGCAAAATTGTCTAAAAGCATTAAATCTATATTGTAATTTATTTATCTCGCATGTTATACATACCAAAACCAAAATTCTTCGCATATATATATATATTAAATAATAAAATTAAATGTATGTTTATTATTTAAATAGCCAAGACACCTTCTTAATTTTCCGAAATACATACACGTGAAGTGAGAATAAGCACATGTCTTGATATTTCACTCATTTAATTATATTTTCCGTCAAAGATTATTTCATTTATTTACTTATGTGTATCTTGAGTGTCTCAAAATTAAAAAGTGTAATTTTTATAATTGTACAGTTAAAATATGTATACTAAAAACATCTTACCTTATTCCGTTATTTAAAATATGACCATCAAACCAAGCTGAAAGACAGCCAACGTATCACACTACGCAAGTCCCGTGAATATCATGTTAATTCCAATGAGAATCTATATTGCCTTTTGTAGGACAATTTTTTAAATTAAAACCCATTCAAACTGTAATACACAGATAGGCTTCACACAGGTTGTTGGTGTTATTAAAAAAAGTATTAATCTTCACTGATCTAAAGATCTTGCTATTGAATCGTATTTTACGCATGTCCGCAACGTTGACTCACCGATCGTCAAAACAACTGTTAAATTCACACTATCGATAGTGATAAAAGTTCTCATACGTTTAGTTTTTCAACAGATCCAAATTTATATGTGAATTAAAAATTATGATTTAATTGAGCATATTTCAGTTGAATTAAAACTCCGCCAGAGTAAGTGTAAATATTTTTCAAAATACGCAATCACAATAAAAGTTTTTCTGACGTCAAATAATATTCACGTTTTTTTTAATAGTGCTAAAAAGCAGTTCAATGATGGAGCACGGGGAGTGGCTACTGCGCAGCTTGCATTTGGACTCATTTCTGTATTCACTCAACAGTTCTTGCAGCAGAGCGCTTTGTTCGTCCTACATAACAGGCAGTTGTTTAAAAAAAATAACTTCAGAAGTTTTTGGGTTTTCGCAGCGACAATAACTATAATAAGCAATTAAAGGAATATTTGGTTGCTAGTAAAGAAGTTTAGTTACTATTATCCTAAAACCCGACCCCAAAACTCGCAACTGTCCCACCTCTATTGGAATTATTCCATTCATAATGTAGTATAGGTAAATAAACACATTTGAAAGCCCTGCTAGTGATTTACTTTTATTCCTTATTTTGTATCTTTCCGACATTCTTGAAAATAGTACTCCATATGCCTGATAACTTGTTCATTTGCCGAACAATTGCAAGTGTGAAATTGTTAGCAAAATAAATCTCTCTTATGTGTAAATTATAAGGGTTATGTGCAAAAATCAGAAAAACGTTTGTCTAGGTAAGTTAATGTTAGAAGATTCAAAAGTCGTATTCTCATGTTTCGCGAACGTATGGCGGCATTTCCTTTACATTGCTACCAACTTGACTGTAAGCAAGTCCTTCAGTGTATCCGTTTAAATGTACAAAGTCAGTGGAAGGGTTGTTTTTCAAAGTTTCATTTCAGAACCGTTCAGTTTGCAGGGGAGAAGCTGCGTGGCATTGGACACGTTTAGTAGGCAAGGCGCAGTGTTGCAGGTTCTGCTGAATATATTACAGCTAGCGAAATAACCATTTTTCAAATGTTGAGTTTGTACATGTGTGTGTTTTCTTGCTCCATGGTTTTTGTAATATATGGATAAAATATTTTCGAACTTCTCAATACGTGAATACATAGCTTAAAATAATGTTAATCGCAGGAGCTGTTAAATGAATAAACAGAAAAAGCATATCCTTCATACTATTATTGCATATCTTAATTACATAAAAAAAACACTGCTCGTTATTTTCTTAAAAGAATAATATTTACTTATTTCAGAAACCATTTTTGCTCTTGAACTAGTGTGACGTCCGATAGTAGCGGAGATCCAGTTAGTAATTTCCTCTACAATCGAGTGCTGACTTGCAGCGGTGCGGCTGAACGATATGCGCAGTAAAAATATTTTGTTAATTTAACAAACAATCGTTTGGAAACCAGTCGCTGGAAATTCTCTTATATCATACGAAATGAATTCGTGCAATTTTAATATAAACTTGTTTGTGAAACTGAACATTTTTTATATATACCTTAATTATTATAATAAATTTTTATTTAACAATGCTTGTTTGTTAAATTATAATTAGTTTAACACATTTCACAGTAATGCATAATACTATATGCTTATATTTACTTGTAGTGATACGAAAATAATCGTACAAAAATAAAATTAGTAGTGTGAATTGTAAAGTGGTGCAACAGCTCCTTATCCAGTGCACGCGCCCATTGCAGTGTGATGAGACTTAGAGGAAGGGATGATGGACTTAAAACATGTGGTGTATGTGTGTCAGAGGCGACGGCGGAGATCCTGGGCGCGCCCGACCTCCACATCAAGAGCGGCAGCACGTTGCGGCTGGTGTGCAAGCTGCGCCAGAGCACGGAGGCGCCCGTCTACGTGTTCTGGTACCACGAGGAGCGCATGATAAACTACGACGAGGAGCGCGGCGTGGCCGTGCGCAACGACAAGACCAGCAGCCAGCTGGTGGTGGCGGAGGCGCAGCGCGCCGACAGCGGCAACTACACCTGCGTGCCGTCCAACGCGCGGCCCGCCAGCATCAACGTGCACGTCCTCAATGGTTGGTAGCATTCGTGCTCGAGGGGCGCACCGCTCATTTAACTCACTCTTTACCGACCACTTTCCTAACGCCTTGCATGGTTGTGTGCACTGGCGCTGTTCGACAGCGACATATACACCTAAGTGCCGTCCAACGCGCGGCCTGCCGGCATCAACTTGCACATCCTCAATGGTTGGTAGCATTCGTGCTCGAGGAGCGCATTGCTCATTTAACCTACTCTCCACCGACCACTTTCCTAACGCCTTGCATGGTTGTGTGCACTGGCGCTGTTCGACAGCGACATATACACCTATGTGCCGTACAACGCGCGGCCTGCCGGCATCACCTTGCACATCCTCAATGGTTGGTAGCATTCGTGCTCGAGGAGCGCATTGCTCATTTAACCTACTCTCCACCGACCACTTTCCTAACGCCATGCATGGTTGTGTAAACTGGCGCTGTTCGACAGCGACATATACACCTGCATGCCATCCAACGCGCGGCTTGCCAGCATAAACGTGCACGTCCTAAATGGTTGGTAACACCTAATAGCCGTCCAACGCGCGGCCTGCCGGCATCAACTTGCACATCCTCAATGGTTGGTAGCATTCGTGCTCGAGGAGCGCATTGCTCATTTAACTCACTCTCCACCGACCACTTTCCTAACGCCTTCCATGGTTGTGTGCACTGGCGCTGTTCGACAGCGACATATACACCTGCGTGCCGTCCAACGCGCGGCCTACCGGCATCAACTTGCACATCCTCAATGGTTGGTAGCATTCGTGCTCGAGGAGCGCATTTCTCATTTAACTCACTCTCCACCGACCACTTTCCTAACGCCTTCCATGGTTGTGTGCACTGGCGCTGTTCGACAGCGACATATACACCTGCGTGCCGTCCAACGCGCGGCCTACCGGCATCAACTTGCACATCCTCAATGGTTGGTAGCATTCGTGCTCGAGGAGCGCATTTCTCATTTAACTCACTCTCCACCGACCACTTTCCTAACGCCTTCCATGGTTGTGTGCACTGGCGCTGTTCGACAGCGACATATACACCTGCGTGCCGTCCAACGCGCGGCCTACCGGCATCAACTTGCACATCCTCAATGGTTGGTAGCATTCGTGCTCGAGGAGCGCATTGCTCATTTAACTCACTCTCCACCGACCACTTTCCTAACGCCTTCCATGGTTGTGTGCACTGGCGCTGTTCGACAGCGACATATACACCTGCGTGCCGTCCAACGCGCGGCCTACCGGCATCAACTTGCACATCCTCAATGGTTGGTAGCATTCGTGCTCGAGGAGCGCATTGCTCATTTAACTCACTCTCCACCGACCACTTTCCTAACGCCTTCCATGGTTGTGTGAACTGGCGCTGTTCGACAGCGACATATACACCTGCGTGCCGTCCAACGCGCGGCCTGCCGGCATCAACTTGCACATCCTCAATGGTTGGTAGCATTCGTGCTAGAACAGCTTGCCGTTCTCCTACATCACTCTGTGAAAAACGTCGAAGTCCTTTAATAACTGTTCTCAAATACTACCAACTACAACTTATACAGTCACACGCATCATCTGCAAGTATCAATGTGCATGTGCTCAATTGTTAGTAACATTTCATGGCAAAGTGACATCTCACTTCCTTAGGTTGTTTTTCAATAACTTTCCTTATACCAGCATGGTAATAGTAGAAGTACATTTATTGGAATTTCAATTACACTTCCATACCATCCAACACATTGTCCGGAACCATTAATGTGCATGTGCTCAGTGCTTGGTAGCATTCATGGCTGCTTAGCTGCTTAGTTATTAGAAAAGTAAATATTATAGAAATCTCCTCATTTTTACGCTTCGATGCTAAAAAAACCAGAAAGTTAAATAAATAAGTTAAGTTATCGCAAATAATTACCTAACACTCTATTCGATGCTAAAATTTGGAACTACTTTTCCATCCATCGTTACCAAATTTACTGGGCGCATGTACACTGGAGAGCCAAAAAAAACTGGTATAGGGGTGCATTTGCAAATAACAGAGGTATGGAACCAATCAGAGTAACGCGTTGCGGTCAGCAGCGCCTATATAAGACAACAAGCGTCTGGCAAAGTTGCCAGATCAGTTACTGCTGCTACAATGGCAGGTTATCAAGATTTAAGTGAGTTTGAACGCGGTGTTATATTCGGCGCACGAGAGATGGGAAATAGCATCTCCGAGGTAGTGATACAATTTGGATTTTCGCATACGACCCTTTCACGGGCGTACCGTGAATACCGAGAATACTGTAAAAAATCACATCTTCGATATCGCTGCGGCCGAAAAAAGATCGTGAACAAACGGGACAAACGACGTCTGACGAGAATCATTAAACGTGACAGACGTGCAACCCTTTCTCAAATTGTCGCAGATTTCAATGCTGGGGCATCAACAAGTGCCAGCGTGCGAACTATTCAACAGACCATCATTGATATGGGCTTTCGGAGCCGAAGCCCCACTCGTGTACTGTTGTTGACTGCACGACACAAAGCTTTATGCCTCGCCTGGACCCGCCAACACTGCCATTGGACCGTTGATGACTGGTATCACGTTGCCTAGTCTGACGAGTCTCGTTTCCAATTGTATCGGGCGGATGGATGTGTGCGTGTATGGAGACATCCTCATGAATCCATGGGTCCTACATGTCAACAGGAGACTGTTCAAGATGGTGAAGGCTCTGTCATGGTATGTGGCATATGCAGTTGGCGTGAAATGGGACCCCTGATACGATTAGGTACGACTCTGACAGGTGACAGATACGTAAGCATCCTGTCCGATCACCTGCATCCATTCAATTCCTTTGTGCATTCCGACGGACGTGGAAAATTCTAGCAGGACAATGCGACACCCCAAACGTCGAGAATTGCTTCCTAGTGGCTCCAGTAACACTCCTCTGACTTCAGACACTTCCATTGGCCACCTAAATCACCAGACATGAGCATTATTGAGCATATCTGGGATGCCTTGTAACGTGATGTTCAGAAGAGAACTCCACCGCCTCGCACTCCTATGGATTGGTGGACTGCCCCGCAGGATTCATGATGTGAGTTGCCTCCTGCATACCTTCAGACATTAGTCGTGTCAATGCCACATTGTCTTGCGGCACTTGCTCGCGGGGGCCATACGCGATATTGGGCATGTGTACCAGTTTTTTTGGCTCTTCAGTGTAACTCAGTGTACCCGTTAAAAAATATGCAAGTAGAATCTGTGATGTTTTTCTAAGGTTGATTTCAAATGTACTCACTGTATTGTTAACAGTCTTTAACATTATGGACTTGCTAAATCTTTGGTAGCATTGGTACAATGCTTGAATGCCGCATCCCTAAATAATGCTGTCAACAACATTACTTTTACCAGCACAGATGCCATAGAAGTTTCAACTACATCTTTGTACCAACATAGATGTAGGCTACCAGAACCAATTCGCACATGCTCGATAGTTAAAAGTATTCGCGGTACTTTAGTGATATGCCACTTCCCAACATCACATTGTCAAGTATTTACCCACATTCGAATGGTTTCAATGGAAACATAGTTAGACAGTGGCCACTACACCTGCCTGTTGTCCGACACATGGCCCACCATTGTCAACGTGCACGTACCCAATGGTTGGTAGCAATCGTAGTAGAGCAGTGTGTACCTTATCAAAGTCACTCTGTCGACCACATTCCATATACCAGCATGATAGCGACAGAAGTACTGTCCTACAGTGACAACTACACTTGCATGTCAGCCAACACATGGCCAGCCAGCATCAACACGCAAATGCTCAATGTTTGGTAACAATTGTACAAAGTTTACACGCCACTCGCCTAGGTCAATTTGTCAAAACATTTCCTTTTACTAACACATTTGTTACAGAAACACTGTTCGATATCAGCAGCTATCTCTGAATACCAGGCAACAAGTGGTCTGCTAGCATCATCTTACACATGTACAGTGGTTGCTAACACTAGTACAAGTGTTGCATGCCCTACTTCGTATGTCACTCTGTCAACAACTGTCCTTATATCAGCTAATCTAGGGTAGAGCTACCTACTCTTTTCCTACAATGTCGACTACACCGCTATGCTCGTATAGTGACATGCTCCTTGCCTACGTTATTCTATGAACAACTTTCCTTAAATAAGGATGGTTGTAGTAGAGCTCTTCTGCGACAGCGTAAATTGCACCTGCAAGTCATCCAATGCGCGACACACAAGCATCAAAGCGCATGCGCTCAATAGTGGGTAGTGTTCGTGGTAGAATGGCACGGTTCTTCCCACGGTAAATTTTCCACAAGGTTCCATGTCGATAGCAGAAGCATTATGCACGGGTAATGGCACCTACACTTGCGTGTTCTCTAAAGCGAAATCCATTAGCATTAAAATGCAGAGTGTTGAAAGGTTATTAGAATCTGTGGTAGAGTAGCAAGTTTCATCCCACCATGAGTCATTCTTGAACCTTCCTCAACACAATTATTTCAATAGTGGATTCATTATGTAATTACACATTTTCGAAGCCAAATGAGGAACACCGTCAGCCATAATTTCCATGTGCTCATTAGTTGATATCGCTCGGAGTAGCACACTACAGAATCACCATCCACTACATCTAAATGTTGTCTAACGCAAGACCATTCAGCATAATTGTGCAAGTGCTTCATGGTGTATATCATCCTCAGTAGAGTTGCAATTTGGTTGCCACAGGCACACTTTCCCTAATTTCTCACTATTTCATCGGTAATGTAATTTTTGAGGGGTAATGCACCAACCGTGGTAACTGCACCTGCATGCCATTAAATTCGAGGCCCGTCAGCATTAATAGGCACCTTTTCACTTTTAAGTACAATGCCACTTTCCACTTATTTCGTCACTTCAGCATTTCAACAACATACACACAAAGCACCTATAATGATAACTGCACTTATGCGCCAATTGATGTGCATGTCCTAAGTGGTTAGCGACATTTGTAGTAGAGTAACGAGATACTTCACAAACTCAACATTTTACTGACTTTCATTACATCAGTATGTCGGTGATGTATCAGAAAAATGACTCTGTTAATAACAATGATTATGTCATCTAATGTGCTATACACAACCTTTAACCTATCCTTTTTTTAATTTATACGAAACTCGCTAGGAAATTAACTTACGTTTGTATCTACGGAATTTTTAGTTTTGTCACCTTACTACCATATTTCATTCAAATAATTGAACTTTTTTCACGGTGCATCGCAAAATACTGATCGTTTCTCAATTACAGCAGCATAACTATTTTTTTTAAATATTATATGCAGNCATATTTCATTCAAATAATTGAACTTTTTTCACGGTGCATCGCAAAATACTGATCGTTTCTCAATTACAGCAGCATACCTATTTTTTTTAAATATTATATGCATTAACTGGTACACTTAGGTATGTTGTATTCGAATTTAATATATTTATTAATTTTTTATTTTTATGTAAACTAATTATACTATAAAATGTAAACATGGAAATAACATTTTTACTACTGACAAGTATATCTATATTTTTAATTAATATTTTTGTGCCCGTTCTGATCTATTTTACAAAAGTTACAAACATCAATATTATTTAACAAAGAAATTGAACGGTCGCACGAATTACTGTGATTGGGGCCATAGTTATTAGCCAGAAAGTTATATACAAATTTAACATTATACATTTCAGTAAACACATTTTATTTAGAAAAGGCTTTATTCTAAATAATAATAGTAGGAAAATTTGGCTCCATTCATACCAAAATGCTGTAAACATTCATTTGTTTTATAAAAAAACACAAACAACATATATTCAGAAAACCATTAAAAACAAGTAATTAGTATCTCACATTCCAAGTTGGAATTCTGCATAAGCCACACACTAGTTTTAAACTTTACGCTTTGCTAAAGTTATTCAGCAAGGCAAAAAAAATGCGCACGTTTTTTTAGTTTACTTCCCGAAGGAACGAAAGGCTTATGGGATCACTTACCTGTCTGTCTGGGACTGTGTGTATGTGTGTCTGTACGAGCGAGTGTACCCCTTTCCAATTTTTGAACGCTTCAACCGAATTTCACAATACTTGGTACACATATAATACTTAGTAAGGACACCTGTCTTTTATTGTTTTCGACCACGTCAGGCACTTTCTTTCAAATGGCAGATATTTTAAAATTTTGTGTGATCTGTCATATCTTGAAAACCATTCAACCAATTTAAACTAAATTTCGTATGCTGGGAGACCATTGTGTAAGCATTGGCCCTGTGGGGCCGGGTTGGGTACAGGCTGTGGTCTGGTAACCAACCTGTAATGGGTGTATGGTGAGGGGACTGGGTGCCTGAAAGCCGGTCGTGTGGGATGGCCGAGTGTGTAGGATGGAGCCCAGAAACTGAGCACCTGGTGGGGTAGTCATGACGGTTTTGAAATGATTGCTCCAGTTGGGCCTAACTCTGGTTACAGGCTCTAGTGGCGGTGCCCGGCGCAAGTGTAAGAGCTCGCTTGTCGAGCTCCGGTGGGAGCCGCTCATAGGAACTAGTGATCCCTGGGGCGTCTCCCTGCCGTCACGAAAAGCTTCCAACTTATCTCCATTAATGGGGCAGTGATGCGAATATATAGCCTAGCACTGCTCAAGTCCATCTCCACCTCCTCGCGGTATGGGCTGGTAACATGGGGGCCGCCCCATGGCTAACGAAGTGAGCACGATTGAAGGCGGTGACGGCCTGTCTGTGAACAGATAATCAGTCACGGCGAGGTTATGTGCAGTCTCCAGAGGCTGTATATATTCTTCGCCTGCGGTGAAGACCCGCGAACCGAATTGCACTCCCAAAGCTGAGCCTTGACTTGTGGCAGGTTGGGGATGATCTCGGGGTGGCGGAGTCCTGATGAAGGGTCTGTCTGGCGTCCTGGAGGGGCTGGGCTGCTCTGGGTGAAAACTCAGTGTGCATGTCTGAAAATTGTGGGTACCCAGGGGATCAGTGTGAAAGCCCCGGCTTAGGCCGTGCTGATCGCGGGTCGGACTCTGGGTGGCAGTGGTTGAACCTTCTGCTTAGAAGGAGATCTGGAGGTGAGTACTTGCCTGGAGGGCGGGCACCTTGAGTACTGGAAGGGTCAGTAGCTGCTGCCGTGGAACGAAAGCGTGCTGATTCGCGCTAGGGTGCCAATTTCAAAGGGTTGGTGCTCATCAAAGAAGGGTCGACGGTCTGGTCCGCCTAGTAAGAGGACTCGTTTACAAAGCGGGTTTGTAGAGTGAGGATAGCACTCGGCCCCATCAAGGTGGTGCATGCAGATTCAACTCTGCATGTTGCTGATGACAGGTGAGGTGGAACCACTCTCGGGTGGAGAACATCCACCCACTGCGATTGGAAATGGCGTTACCTTTTTTTATTGACAGTATTCAACTACTGTCAATTAGAGCACTGACCAAGCTCAAATCAGTCAAGGTTATGGACTTAGTCCAAGCCTACAGGTGAGTGCGCACCAAAACAGCCTGGTGTAAACAACGCTCATATTTTCTATATGTGAGCAATGACTGGAGTGACAAATAGACGTCGGATCAGAAAGTAATGTGAAGCCCTGATCGCACTCGCCTTGTAATAATTGCTCTGAAAGTTGTCCCCTGTAATACCATAACGCATCAGGCACAGGGGGAGCAAGTCAAGGGTCGAACATCCGCGCCACGTGATTGGCGAAAACACATGTGTAAGCATTACATTTTGAGATGTATATTGTTGTTGGGCCACTGTTTTAGAAAATAGCACCAATTTAAAAAATTAATATTTGACATATCTCGAAAACTATTTAAACAATATTCACCCAATCTGGCATTAAAATAATACTATAGTAGGCCATGTAAATGTAAGTGATTGAACTTGATTAGTTGCTTATTTATAAAATGGCGGCCATAGAAATATTTTAAGTTGGTTTAGCGTGCTTGCTATACCATTTAACCAATTTCGCCCAATTTTTGTATACTGAAAGTATTTATTACAAGCATCCCAAATTAAGTTATTATGCTATAACACTGTAAATAATTAACCGATCCCTACCAAACTTATCAAACAAGTAGAACTCATGCACATGATGTTAAATTGCATGATTTAAGCATGTTAGACATTTATTTTCAAAATGGCTGCCATATAGCCATTTTAGCTTAGAAAGCTATATCGTCGAAACTATGAAAAAAATTCCAACATTACTTTGTATACTGGCAGTACACATAACAACTATCATCTGCATTTACATGGAGCATATTTTGTCCGTCATTTTGTAAGATAGGTGCCATGCGAATAAAATAAAGCTTTTATGCCATATCTAGAGAAAGAAATGATAAATCCCTATGAAATTAAACAAACAAGAAGTACTGAATTAAATGATGCCAAGCAGTGTGTTTTAAGGATGATAGACACTTATTTTAAAAATGGCGGCCATATAGCCAATTTAACATAAAATTCTATTTTGTTGAAACTAAGTAATTAATTTCATTTAAACTTTGTATGCTGACAGTAGATACTTCTACTTTCAAGTGAATGTACATTAAGCACGTTGTTCCGCCATTTTGTAAGATATCACTAAGCGAGTAATTAAATTTCTTCTCTCATTTCTCGGGTAACAATTGACAGATTCTTTCCAATTTTGGCAAACAAATAGTACTGCAGCAGGCGGTGTAAACTGGTATGTTTTATGTAGGTTAGGTACCCTATGGTGGCTATATAAATGTTTTAGCTCAGTTTATTTTATAAACAAATCAAATTTTAACGTAACTTTGTATTTTGGCAGTACCTATTACAAGCATCCAATTTGTCTTTGCATAGATTCATTCCTCTTCTATTTTGTAATATAGCACAACCAATAAAACATGTTGATTTTATTTCGTATCTCAGGCAACATTTAACCCATTCTTATAAAATTTTGCTAAGTTATTGTACTGCAGACGCCATAATAATAAATTTAAATTTTTTAAGTATGACACGCTTATTTTCAGAATGGCGGCTATAAAATCATTTTAGTTTTGTGAGGGATATCTACGAAACTAAGTAATCTAATTTAACTTAACTTTGTATATTGGCAGTACTCAATCATCAAAATTGCTTCTGCGTTATTTTATTATCTTCCATTTATGAAGATTGACATATGAAATGTATGGAGGGCTTATGCCATGTGTCGAGGACCAATCAACTAATTTCCACCAAATGTTACACTGGAAATAAATTTTACCAAATTTTACACACCGTAAATGCTACAGAAGGCCATGTAAACTTTAATGATTTCAATGTGTCAGACAACAATGTTCAAAAAGGCAGCTTCATAAATAATTTAGGTAATTTTTAGATTTATGTTAAACCAAATTCAACAAAAACTTGTATGCAGACAGTATACATTAGAAGCAACGTATATATAGCTTATGTTTCTGTCACTTTTTACGATAGCATTAAATAAGAAAATAAAGTTCTCAGGGACCAAACAAGCGATTTCTATCAAACTATTCACACATGTTGCTCTGCGGTAGACCATGCAAATTTACATGTTTTATGTTACTTTGTCACTTATTTTCAAAATAAAGGCTCTGTAAATATTTTACGTTAGTAAGCCCTAAACTGTCATTTAAACTTACTTCAATAATTCTAAACATTAGACTGATTAAATCCGAAGTTGATCCTCGGAATCCGACCTCCGTAATGAAGTGGATTGCACGCTATCTTATAGTACAAGGTTTTCTGGTTTCAAGGTATGTGTGTATTTGTAATTGTCTCACTACTGTTGCATAAGTTTCTGGTTTCAATTCTAAAGTCCATTCTACTAACTCAGCTTTTAAGTAATTATTTAAAAATTAATTTAACCCATGTTGAGGAAAGTAGGCTCGTTAGTTATATCAGTAACTTCTAGTTTACAGTCAAAACGTAATGCGTATATACAATGTCACTACGGCTTGATGGCTGCAAAACTTAAAAAAATTACCCTCAACATTCATATGCGCCTTTCTTGGTAACCTTTTGCATAAGGATAACCACAATACTATTGTTGAATGTAATATGACATATGTCTTTAAAGAGTTGTCAACATTTCCACTAAAATAAAGCACATTTACTTGCATATTACATTTCAAACCTCATTTTTATTCAGTGACTAGCGCACCTTTCTTATAACCTACCAGATCAGTTTTCATGGAAATGAATTGCAGACTAATTTCTAACCGTAATTTTTGACTCCCATTGCCTCCTTTATCCGCCAACGAAGTAATCGGGTTCATAGTTCAACAAAAAAAATTAGGGGTATTTTTAGCCTAAGTTAAGTGCTATGAATTAAATAAAATCAACGATATTTGAAACTTGAACTCCCGGGCATTTGCTACCTGTTGTTTACGGTGTAGTGCTAAAAAGCCTTTAGGCACCCGCGAATTATGTTCGTCTCTCGCCGCACAGCCACGCCGCTTCGTGCTGTTAACTTGCCAACGCTTTAGGAGTCTTGGCGTAACTTTAGAATTTACACCGCAACAAGTTTCACGCCCGTAATTACAAAAGCCATACCTTCGTGGCGTAGCCGGTAATACGCCAGCTAACGGCGTAAAGCTTTCGGGCTAGGATTAAGGAGTAAGGTGTTCGTGCGTGCGTGCGCAGTTTCAAGGAACAAGCTACGGTTAGTAAGGTATGTAACCAGGCCGCTGTCTATCGAAGTGAACTACAAAACTAATTTCTGTTAGTTATCATTTGTTTTAATCGAAAACATAATTTATTTCTTTACTTTCTCTTATTTAGGACATCCATATTATATGAAAAAGTGTGATGATAAAATTAACTACCATCTGAAAATATGAAATCGCTTCGAACCATGCTGCGCAAGAGAGGTGAGCTACAATAAAAAAAAGTGTTCTTATTATTTAGTGGGGATAAAAAATGTATCTCTTGTTTTTTAATTGTTTAAGTCAACACGCTATACATAAGAAAGTTTTAAGTTATTACAGCTAAAAATGTGTGTATTTTTCATCTGTTAGGGATATTTTTTTTTGTCAGGATTAATTTTTCGGATTTATTTATTTTACACTACGTACAAATAGAAATATTCAGTCCTGCCAGATGTTTGCACGTACAATATATTTCCCTTAAACACATCTGACAAAAACGTTGAAATTATATTTTGAAAACAGCAATACAGTAGGCGTAAAACTCGCAAGCACAGTGCCCGGCAGGGAATGTCATGCTTCTGTCTGTAATGGAAAAATTAAGTGGCACAGAAATACCAGCATGAAATATCCTCGGAATGTATTGCAGACGCGACGATCCGAAATGTGTGCGCACGAAACGTTCAAGTGAACTCGGAGAATGCGTACGCATCGCTACGCATCTCTTATTTACCTCGAATAATAGTTGTTCCCTCCCCCTCCTCCAACATCAAACCCAGCATGCCATACCAGCGTTCGACGTTAATTTGAGCGAGCTAGCTTTATCCGTCCACATCCCTTTTCCCCTCCCCCCACCCGTAGGGAGACGAGGTACTTTAAAGGCAATATGCGCGTGCCCATATTTCCACGCGCGGCCAATAACTGTCACGGGAAAAAATGCCGATGTCATAATATGTAAAAGAGCACCGTGTTTGAGAGAAAAAAAATTAAAAATTTACTAGAGTAAATAACGGTTTCAGCATTATTATGGTTGTGTTCAGGCGAGATAGAGTAACTAAAAGCTACATTCCCAAATTCCTACTGTCATTAACCCCAGTGTCAAAAATGCATTACAGGAGGATGACGTTTAGTGGAACTTGGGTTAACTCGGGAGAAAAAAAAATTATATTCACTCTATAAATAGACACTTCATTAAAAAAGAGGACAATACTATGCTAAAAGTGCCGCAAATCATATATCTAAGATAGCCGTAAATGAAATCTCCAGAATATGAAAAAAAAAATTATAGTTTTTTCAAACCATATTTTNCAATACTATGCTATAAGTGCCGCAAATCATATATCTAAGATAGCCGTAAATGAAATCTCCAGAATATGAAAAAAAAATTATAGTTTTTTCAAACCATATTTAAAAAAAACAGTTGTCAAAGCTTTAATTATGAACATAAAACGAGGTGTCCACTATAACTTGACAAAATGCGATGTATAAATACTAGGAAAATAAACTTGTTTCCTTACAAGTTGTTTTACAAAAAAAATAAATAAATATTATAACACACACACTGCAGTGTAGAAAATGAATTGAAATGATGAACTTTAAAAAACTGTAAACATCACTTATTATTTTTAAGAACATACAGTGATTTTTATATGATTAACGAAATTAATGTTGACAGCACAACTACAACACGTTTTGGAGCAAACTAAAAGAACTAATAATATGAAAATAATAGTAGAAATTATTTTTCTTTTTGTGAGGTCAGAAATAAAGCCAGACATATTTAATCAACAAAAACTGGCGGGACGCAGAGTTGAAAATAATACATTTAATCATTAGACTTATATTTCCTTTGCCGGACATCCGGTGATCCCATGAAGAACCGGAACCAGCTGCTCTACTCGAAGGGCATTATTGTTCCAGCCAACGTGGTAAAGTCTGTCCGTGATTTCTTTACACTTTTTGAATCAGACCTTTAAAAAAATCACCATATGATTGACGTGCTTGGTTGTGTCCTAAATATGTCATATATGACAAGTTTTTTATACGCGTGTTAACATAAAAGTAACCTTTTTTTTGGTTAAATTTCACAATTATTTATATTTTATCTATAAATAAAAATATGTCATATATATATATATATATATATATATAATAAATGTGAATAAAACTAGGGAGAAGGTGTTTGGTAATGTCTAGTAACAAAAAGTTCTTATGCAGAATATTATTACAATGAGAATAATAGTATTATGCAAAATATTATTACAGAATGCGGTGCGCTGAATTTTGGTGTAATTCCCTACACTCTGCCAAGCTTTGTTTGCATGAGGCGCTCGAATGTCCTTGAAGTAGAACTTAAGCAGCGCTTTATAAAAGTGTGAAGTAACCGCGAATGGCCTATAATGGATAGTAGCATAGAGTCTTAAGGGGAATCCCTAATAAAATTCTGTCTGTAAAACCAGTGTTTGTGCGTATATGCGTGTGTCATTATACAAGATATGACATTCAGGCGTTAAGATTTTTTTTTACTAGGGATTCCTCTGAATGCACCGACACGCCATAGCCTTTAATGGCAAAAATTAATTAAAACCTATATACAGCTTTGATTGTAAGCACTGGGTGAACATTTGTGGCACATACCGCACCCTAAACGCAAGACTATCGTAACACCAAATGTATTTTATATAATGCATTATGGCACTTGAAGAATATCTGCACTAGACAGTGGTTTCAAGGCAATGTTATAAGCTCCTAGTGAAGGTTCACATGCTGGTCTCAAAACATGGAACTATGCGTCTAGCTAAAAAGAAAAAAGTGAATCCATCATTTACTCCATTTTTTCGATTTTGATCGATAAGGTGTTCCTTAAATATTCAATTATACACTTCAAAGATAAAATTTAAGTTATTTTCTAAACATAACTATAAAGATATAATTTTTCCTTGCTTTTCAGTTGAACTTGTGGACTATTTGACTTAATTGTGATGTGAAGATGGATTTCCTGATACCGTGGCGTGGAAATAAGGAATGGCAATGGGAACGTGAAAATGTCCAATAACAAACCAGAACTGTCCTTTATTGCTACTCCTGAAGCCATAAACAAATATATGAAGAAACATTTTAATCCTTAAGTTTCCAGTTATTTTTTCGGAAGAAGGGGTTTTCATTATCAAGAATGTAAATAAAAGATGTAACGCAATCACAAATAGCTACTTGCCGGAAAGGTAGGCCTCGAACGAAAATGTGAGCATCAGTTTAAAAGGTAGATATATTTACCTGACCAGAGAGGTGGGTGTGCCTTTGATACTCAGTGAAACACCAATTAAAATGAGCATTCTAATTTTTCACCAGATCCCTTAAAGAAAAAGAGAAATGTTTTCAGATTGTATCGTGTGACCCTTGGTTCGAGATATTTTTTATGTTAAAGAGAGCAAAATTTAAGTTAATGTCATTGTAGCAAACGATATATTACGAGTCCTGCAGAATGTATTACGACAAGATGGCATGGGTGTGTCAGAGTCCGTAAGGGATGGAGGTCATAATAAAAAAAACTAAATATGATTTTAATTTTTTATTTTAACTGCTACAAATATTCGCACAGCTATTATTTACAGCATTAAACTACCTATCTACACTATTACTCTTGCAATTCTCCGTGAGACTAATGTTCTATATATATGTATAGTTTTTTAAATCCTAGTCCTTATCACTGTAACTGTATTAGTTAAAGTCATTTCACAGTCATTATTTACACGCATACACTCTGTCTATTGTCACCTTGTGACCATTCCAAACGTGCGTCGGTCACTGAAGCACCCAGTTCATTAATCCCGCCCGTCAGTCTCAGTTTATACTGTAGCGATGCTCGCAGTACGGAGACTTCACTCCCGCTTGTCACTCTCGCCGCCATTAGTTGCTTTGCTGACTTGTCGTTTCGCTGTCTTACCACATCCGGCGCTCAAGGTCGTACAATCATCCGAACCCTAGATTGTCGGCTCGGAGACCCGTCGCGGCTTAAGCAGTCTCGCTGGCCCGATCTAGAAACATCCCGCACCCCGAGTCTTGCTGAGAGATGCAAGGGCGATGAGCAGAACATTCTTTCAAAGATAACCCCAGAAATGCAATCCGCTCAAGGACAGCAGTGCACGAGTCCCGTGTGATGGTGGTGGCACGCCTTTGTAAATCTCCGCGCACTACCCCTGACACACTGATTCGCTTACTTGAGTGGGACGGGGAAAGGGAAGCGATGCAGAGCAACAATCATATAACAGTACTTATGATTCCTTAATCACATCTTAAACCTTATGTCCTGTAGTTTTATTCTAATTTCTACAAAAGTCAGGAAAAAGGGAGGAGGGGGAAATTAATTTGGTGCATACTTAGGTAACAGTAGGCCTACTAGAAAGTTTTAGGATTCGTCTATCACAATTTTTCTTGGGAAAGTCAAGTACATTGGGCTTGAATTCTACTTGCGGCGTAACTAAGTTAAATGAGGCTTGTGATTAATGAGACCCATAAATACTTACAACATTATCAAGATGTTAAATTAGGTTAATAATTAATAATACTTATTTGCATAACAACATACTTATAAATTTGAGGCTCATTTTTGTCTCTACCAGGAATCGAAATGATATATAACTCCACCTACTGACAGTTATGGCTTAATGTTCATCGTTACGTGGATTGGATACGTGTTTAGATTGACTAGAATATTCCTGCTAGTGAAATGCCTTAAATACGCGAAATAACTTCAGGCGGGAGAGAGCATTAAGTTTCATTCCAACTTGCATAGACCGATACGGGCATTGTGAAACATTATCTTAATGGCTTTATATAGAAGTTCCCTACGAAGTTTGCTAATTATGTTCCCTCTGGTTTGTTACTTCAAGATAAAACGGGGCGTAACATTATACTGAGTTGTTAGATTAAAAAGGAAGTGCAGAGGGGATAATAGTTATTACATCCTTGGCTTTTTTTTTGTCGTGTAGAAACTTTCACGAACGTGCCTCGCATAAAAGTAGCCGTCGCACCATGCACGAAATTACTTGGACTTGACTTTCAGGAAAATGTCTTGTAATTCATCTTCGTCTGCTAATGTGTGTGAAAAGTGTTATGCGCGTCGCGTGCTGTGAGATAGCGTACAACCTTGAAATTAGCTTAACGGGCTTCGCGATGCATGTCAAGATAATTCGGCAATTATTTTCCAGTTCAAGTACCTTCAAAGGGACACGGAACAGAGCCTACAAAAAAAAGTCACAACAGTCACCTGATATTTTCTCAACGATTTTTCTTCTTGCCACGTATTGTGCCACAAGATAATTTCTAATAACACTGGAAAATTATTTTGTATTCGCAAAGCAATTCATATTTCTAAAGTCTTAAATTTCTTTCTCTTTCAAATGGATTCTTATATTTTTCTTTCTGTGAAGGGCGGAGTGGTGGTAAAGGGGGCGGGTTTGAGAGCTTTATAAATATAATAAGCTTTCAGTTAGTAGCCAATTCACGACCAAAACAAAATGCAATACTTATATATTTAAGTGTTTCTGAAATCGAAAATATAAATATTGCAGATATGCTCAAAAAACAGCTGATTCAAAAATGATTATAGCCGGCTATGAAAACATACTTAAACGTTGCCATTCAAAATTTATTTTTACTTACATGAATGCTTATAGCCTCCATTGAAATATAAGCGAATTCCTGATTCAAGAGAAAGAAATTTATTGAGAGTAAAATATGTTAGTAGTGTATGTATGGGTCTCCGGTCGCACTGGCTGCTGGCTGTGGTGCCGTCCGCCATGACGTCACTGGCGCAGCCGGCGGCCTCGTAAATAACCCCCTCCCCCTTTCCCTTCTCCGAACCCAACCCACGGCCGGCCATTCCAGCAACCCGTAACCCTAGAAATAATTTTAATTTAAAAAAATTATAACATGATTTTGAAAACAAAATATTTTATAAAAAACTAATTTAATAAACGTTTCTTAGATATATCGGCACGCCACCTAGGATTTTTAATAATTATATCGGTTTAAAGTCTTGCTGCAGATCATAATTCCATTTTTTTTTACTTTTTTCGAGTAATGTTTCCTGATCCACCCTCCTACCTCATAAAAACCCGTCAACAAAAAAAAAATTGTAATTTTGAAATGAGTAAAGTCGTCTAGTCTCGTAACCACGCACGCACCGACAGGAGCGCGAGACATACACACCTCAGAACAGGTGCGTGCGGCAGGCGAGAACACGACGCACTGCGGGGGAAGGAAGGGGTCGAGTTTTCACGACTCCGAGACGAGTGCACGAACTGACCTTGATCGCACGTCAGCTGCTGTGTGGCCTTGGATGCCTTGCATTACCCGCGTATTCAAACGTCGCATGTTTAAAAAAAAAAAAGTGAAATTTGGTTTATTCACATGCTGAGGGAAACAGAAACCACTTACTAATGAGCGATATGAATTTAATTTTCCCGGTAAATTAAAATTCGCCAACGATATTATGTAATAAATGCTAAAAATAAAAAATCTGCCATTAAAAATAATTAATCTCGTTTTAACTAAAATGTCATAGTACAACAGTATTTGTGATAAACTGCCAACCGTTCTTAAGAGTCGCCGAATATCAAAAATTGCACACAATATCAAATTGTAGCTGACATAAAACACAGCTTAAGAAAAAAATCTGCTGTTTACAAACCAAATTAATTTACCGAGCTGCGTCGTGAAAATTAAGTGGATTTGTTAGCGTATTTCAACATGCTGAAAGTGTTTATAGAGTAATGCTGCTGATTTGAAAACGTCTGTCTCGTATACAGGAAGGGCGATGGCAGGAAACAGAAAAAAAACACGTTATAGGCTGGAACGATAATTATCATAGCATTCCGATTGACTGGTGCATAAAAAAATTATATTACAAGAAAATTTAACGCCACATTACATACAGATGCGAGCTCCCATTCAACTACAGGCGTTGAATTCCATGGTTTAACGCCACACCGGTTGTAGACAAGCCTTGGCGCAGTTCGTGTGGACAGTCCTTAGCGTAAGGCGTTCACGCAGATCGCAGCAGGCACCCGACTGCAGCGGCTCACTACTGATGCCGAGGCGGCAAGGGTGGGTGATGGTGTTCGAGCGGTGGTGTGGTGAGGTGGGGTCTGCGGCATCCTCTGCACTGTCTGCCGCAGACATGCTCGTGCCGGTGCTACATAACTGTTCCCACAAAGCGCTTGTCTCCACAAAACAAAGCCAACTTAGCTCATGCAGAAAACGAAAGGTCGTATACAGAATTATTCTAAAATCATGGGACAAACATTGAGGGGTGGTAGAGCTCACTAAAACAAACAATTATTGTATAGGAATATATGGGCGGGAGTGATGCGTTGAGGCACAAACACAAAAATAAAACATAAACTGCAACACATTGCTTATTTACAACGTCGCCACTAAATGCCTTTTTGCAGCAATATTTATAATAATTGCTTAAAATTGCTACAAACGACAGTAATGCAAGCTTGGTAGCTTCGGCGGAGTGATTAGCGAATAGATTCAATTACGCCAGGTATTTCACGGACGCCACCATTGTCAGCCAATCACGCCATATGTAGAGGTCGCCAAGCATGCGTGACTGTTGGTGGATGCATTTCCGGCAACTGTTTTAACATTTTCTGTAGGGAATCACTCGTTAAGAATGCTACTAATGAACATTTTATGTTTCCGTTAATGTGTTATGTTTTTGTGTTTGTGCCTCAACGCGTCACTTCCGCCCATATATTCCTATACAATAATTGTTTATTTTAGTGGGCACTACCTCCCCTCAATGTTTATCCCATGATTTTAGAATCAGCCTGTATAAAACACGCATACGCGCGATCAAACACACCTGCACGTATATGTGTCAAAGCTCTCGGCTCTGTACCCACAGTGACGTGGGTTCGACATTGCAGACACGCGCGTGCGCGCACTAAACTTCGTTTTAAAAGATGGACGTACAATATTGGCCGACCGTTTTATTGCAGCTGAGTAGGCAGCAGCGCAAAAATATTTCCATGACTTTCTTTGTTTTTTAAGATTATTTCCCGTTTTTCCTCTCTCTTAGCCGGATTGTGTCTTTGTGAGCCGACAAGTACATATAAGGCATTATCCGTGACGTATTTGCTTTTCTCAGACACACAAAACACTTATATGTACTAATATGCTATTTTATATGCTACAGGTTACCATTAATCCAACGCAAAAACGTAATGTTAATGTTAACCATCAATACCAGTGATCGTTGAGAAACGTAATAATCTGTCAATAGTTTCGCAAAAACGAAATACTCGAACAAGAAAAGTTATTGTGTTTTTAATTAAACACTATACTTACTTCATTTCCGCAGATATATCCTATAACAAGAATCCCATATACATTAAGAGAATGGTTTAAAAAAATAAATGTAGTCATTTTAAAACAACTTAAGTTTCATTGGCAACAGAAGTGTCTCTAAAAATCTTTCCACCGTTGGAATGTACACGTAATGTTTGCATTACTGCAGAAAAAATACTTTTATAATATGTGTGCAGAACTCAGTAAAATAATTGTAGGGAACGCAACGCTGTCAAAAATATGTTTCAGGTAAAGATTTAGTTGTTCTATAGTAATTGAGAATGAGAAAAGGAACACTAATGTAGCCCGTGTGCTATATTCTGTACCATATAAGAAGGCCACTTATTGACAGCTTGGCGAAAGTAGCGCCACTGTTTACATCTGTCTACGTATCTTCCGCCATCAGCTGGTCTTTCAAGTCAGGGCTATATTTTTATCAACACGCTGTAAGCTAATCCACTTCTCATTGCACTGTAATGCTAAACAAATTTTAATTTATTTTAAGACTGACATCTGTCTAAAAAAATAAGTAGGTTAAAAAAGTAAAACTATAAAATGTTGCAAATTATTCAATATTTGCTAACTCTTTTTTAATTTGTCCGAGATAGTGAATTTGAGTTAACATTTGCGAGACGGTCTGTTGTATCTATTATCACACTTTGGACGTCATAGCTAATATATTCGAGTTGGAAATATGTGACCTGGAAAAATGTTAGAATTGCTTAAAAACTATTGACATGTGTCTCACTTTCAACGGAAACCAGGAGATGGGTTTCGAGAGAACAATATGGCGTATAATTTACGTAAACGAACGATTACGGGCCGAATATAAATTGCTTGTACTCCAAATCGCTGTACATGATATACATGTTACTTTAAAAATTATACAGAGCTCGCGGGAAAATAAAACCATTTTTATGTGCGCGTAAATACGTTATTTTGAACAACAAAACTATAATATGTTTCTGGGTGTAGTTCGGGATATAGATAACAGATAGCGTGAAAGGGCATGTTGTAACAGATGGCGCGCCTGTCCCTCACAAGGTGGCAGCACATGGTTGGAGAGTCTCGAAACTTGAAACATTTTTAGATTTTTTCTTTACATTTGGATAGGGATCGTTTTATTGTGCATCTCATTTTGAACACCTATACATTACTATCTAATCACGAAGTTTCGTTTCTAAAACTAAAAACTGCTGTTTTATGACCATGTAAAATAAAATGTATTAATTAATCTACGAATTCTTTCTTATCCGCGTATTTTCTGCTTGTCTGATGTGCGTCGGCACTGCTCTCAGAAAAGCAAACGTAATATTAATTTCAGTTCCTTCGTGCATCAGCTGATACAGGATTTTATAAATGGCGAGTTGTTTGATTTGAATACTTTACTTTGCCACTCAATGACTGTCAGAATGTGGCCTTCTTATATGAAATGAGCCATAACAGGATCTGCATAATACAGAAGCAAGATACTGTAAAAAATAATTTTGACGAAAACTGAGCGCATCATTTCAATAAAATTGCATTGATCGCTATTCTTCCATGGTGGCTAGACATTGTGGTAGTCGCCGTACCATGTGCGTAATTTGATTTTAAACGATACATTTGATCAGTCTCGTACAGTAGCTCTTGGCAGCTTTGACTTGACTCCCCTCCACAGCGTACCATGCAAGATTCCAGGCACTGGATATCTGTCTGTGCTTGAGCAGTTTTCTCGGGTGTCTTCATTTCTTTAACTAATTATTTCGCTTTCACATTTTGTTAAGTATGTAATTTTTTTTCATTTCTATGTCACATGTCGTTCATTATCAAACTTTTTTGGCTGCTCCGAACATAAAGTATGTACTGTTATTATTTTTAATATTACAAAATCAAATAAAACACAACATATTTCGTTTAAAAACTTATTTAAAATGAAATGAGGTAACACACAAGCGCTTGCGAATTTGCTATAGGCATCGATGACCGTCAACATGTATTTGTAGCCCTCGTTTGACCCGAGCAAGCGGTATCA
The DNA here is from genome assembly GCA_002778355.1 of Clitarchus hookeri. Taxonomy (NCBI): domain Eukaryota; kingdom Metazoa; phylum Arthropoda; class Insecta; order Phasmatodea; family Phasmatidae; genus Clitarchus; species Clitarchus hookeri. Next base: position 75,209 of record NQII01004714.1, on the reverse strand, counting down.
TCTCGACGAGGTCGGCTTGAAACAGGTTGTTCATCCCACAAATCATGACCTTGAGATGAAGGTAGTTGCGCCTGGCGGCCACATGCAGTTCGTGGGTGATTCCTAACCGACTAATCGAATGAAGTCTCCCTCCTTCAGTTCTTCGATGATGGATATAATCTCGTTGGTTTGCGAGTAATTTCCAACCATTTGCGAAGCGACAAGAAGTCGTAGTCTATCCACCAGTTCGTTAGAGTCGTCCCAAAACACATAGTCGATATACTTGTCACTGTCTATCTTCTTTTAACCTTCACCGCTTTTTAGTTACCTGAAAATATCTGCGATAATGTCGATTTTTTTGTGATCTTCGTCCTTATAAACACTGGTCTCGGGATTGTTATCTTGGCAAAGCGCATGCGTTAGTTCGAGCAATGTCTTGTATTCCAGCAGGTTAGATTATGTAAACTCCCTGGGCTCCTTACAAAATAGAAGTTCGTAAAGCCCAGGTTTTCCATGTGTCTTGTAATCACCTACTTGGATGATCCGTATTGGTAGAAACTCTATTTCATCAGCACCGAGAAACCATTTATCATTATGCTTGTATACACTGTAAATCGTTTCATTATTATGAGACGGGTACGATCGTAGGTACTGACGAGCCAAAATATTATATTTCAAGGCTTCTTCCGTACCTTTTTCTTGTGTGCCAAATCCATATCCGTTCCTTCATCCCAATCTGTTTGTACGACATCATGTTTCCTTTTATTCGTAGGCTAAGCAGTATAGTCGCCTTCGGTCTTCAAAACTATGGGCGCTTCATCGCTCTCCCTGAGTAAATCGATACTGCGAGTAATCGGCTTAAATATTTCTTTATTTATAAGGTCGTGTGAAAGTCTAGCTCACTTGGCAAGCAAATACTTCGAGCGAACCGGCTGTATCACTCGATGCAGTTCGCTGGCAGTGTCCGATATCGTACTGAATGAAAATGGTTACTGTTCCTCTCTTTTATAGGTTTAGTTCTGATTCTCCAATAAACGATATTTTATCCTTTCCAGGCGTTCGCTGCAGAAATCCAACATGTTCTTGCAATGGTTATGAATATCCATTTTCGCGGCGAGGTGGGAAATCAAGGTAGCAAATGTATGTTCCGTGGAATCTTTCAGTACTTTTAGATTGACATCATTTTGTGCCGATGCAACATTCAGCCTGTCGGTAATTTGCCTTTGAACACTCGTTATGCGCTCGTCAATTTCCATCAAATCGCGAACGATCTCGGTTTTCACACCATCCACCTTTGCCTGGAGCTCGGAAAAGTAAGTGCGAAAGAATTTTCTCTGATCAGCCAGCAGAGTGTGTAGTACTGAGAAGAAGCCATTACTAGTTTCGAGAACGAAATGTTTAGTAGCAGCATCATCGGATCGTTTGGGTTCGCCAACATTTTGAATTATTCTTCTACCTGCATCGCAAGTTCCATCGTTTCTTGGTACGAGACCTCCTCCTTTTCGTCTTTGTCAAGCCGCATCTTTAGGATACTCTGCCATAATTCCGATATGCTGTAACTAATTCTCGACGGTCAACGATGAACTGATCTAATCTAAATTGGTACCTGCCATTACATACAGGACAGTATTTTATTTTCACCAAAAATCTATACTTGTCTTTCCAGCACAAAGAACACAGGCTCTTGAAACCGATAAAGTCATTTCTGTATTGACACGGTCATCGTACACATGTCGCAAAAACGTATCGTCCATACAAAACAGCACCAACACATGAGCATTATATTGAAGCAGTTGTTCGGGTACGCGCGAATAAGGCAGGCCGAGGTACACCCAGTCCACATTCGCTTGCCGTCCTATGCTAAAGTACTCCTGGATGCAAATGTGTTTCTCTCATGCCACATTGTCGAAAATAAACACAGACTTGGACAATGATTCGGTAATTTTCTAGATTAGGGGCTTTTCTGAAAATAATAAAAAAAACTCCAGAAAGTGGTATATTTCGACTCTACTAATAACGTAGAACACGAATATATTGGGGGCATGGCTTTAAAATAAGTACAACATATTTTAAAAAATTGAACAAGTTTGTGAGGTGACTGTTTCTGACAGTTTGTTTACGTTTTGAACGAAACGTTTTATGCCAACAAAAGTTGTTTAAATGGGTTCAGCATAGCTTACCTTGTTGATATTCAAGACGGCGTAATGTTAAAATAAGTAGAACATATTTAAAGAAATCGCGAAAGTTGATGTTTACGCCTGTTAACGTCTGCCGCCATTAATAATGGCTACGCATAGCATATTCACGCAATCTGCCGGGCGCATAAGACATCACGAGTCATACGTTAGTATGCATGCAGGCAGCGGTCGTGGTCAGTTCGATGGTGCTTCGTTCGTGATTTAAGACGGAAAAAAAGCAAGCAAGACTACGTTTCTGCGTTATATTAGCCTATTAACGAGTGCTTCTGTATATATATTCGGCTGTAAATGAGTGTTTCAGTGCGTTATATTCGCGTATGTGGTGCTTCGTGAAAACTGTGATTTCATCTAGTGATCTGACGTTGAATGGGCCATTGACAAGAGTATGTACAACCCGCCTACATTGGTGAGTGCATTTATATTATTTGTGTGGGTTTTACGTTCCTTTAAATCCCTAAAATCCTAAATTCGTAGTTTAGTGTGAAACCCACAAATCCTATCCGGTAGCTTAACGTGCAAATGTAGTTATATTACGTAAGTCAAACAAGGCTTTTTCCGGACGTTTATTCAGCACAATTTCACATTCTTTCTATACTAAAATAGGAGTATTCGTAGGTAACGCAGAACACGACTATAGTAGCGTAGTTAACGTATGACTAATTGTATAATATATGCCCACCTAACCGAACAGAACCTAACCCCACGATGGGTGAATAACTATTTTACATTCTTAAACTAACCTAGGATTGTAGCGATTTTAACTAACCTAGGATTGTAGTTATTTAAAATAACGTAGGATTATAGGGTTCCCATGTAGTCTGTGATTGTAGGGTGTTGATCGGAGATTTTTTTAATATTGTATAATCTTATATTACTGTACAACCTTACAATCCTAGGTTAGTTTAGAGCCGTACAATCCTAGGTTAGTTTAAAAACGTAAAATAGTGATTCACCCATCGTGGAGTTAGGTTCTGTTAGGTTAGGTGGGTACATGTTAGGAAATTCGTCGTACGTTAATGCCCCTAGTATATTCGTGTTCTACGTTATTAGTAGAGTCGAAATATACCACTTTCTGGAGTTTTTTTTTATTATTTTCAGAAAAGCCCCTAAACTAGAAAATTACCAATGATTCTCTCGGTGTCATGACGGCTTCATTATCGCTGCAAGGGAAATAACCCACACCCATCGACGGCTTCCATTGCTCGTGCCAGTCGCTCGTATTTCGGTTGCTGGAGCTATTTGGATTACAGGTACACATTCTCGAACATAAGACCATCGTCCTCTTTCAGCCGGCTGAGTAGGACACATGTTTTCCCACAATTTGAATGTCCTGTGATGATGCACCTCACAGTACTAGTCAGTAGCACACCGTGACGAAAATGACGAATAGGCTCATCATTTTCCTCGCTTACATGCATGGGAAGGCAAACACCCTGATTGAATATCTGTAAACTGTTTTCATCTGCTTGTTTACATCATACATTGGATGATGATGAGGCAGAAGAGGAAGAGTAGGAGAGGAAAACATACAAGGAGGAAGTAGCATAAACAAGCCTCTTGATGACATTATCCANTCCATATTATTTTGGTAAAATAATGTCACTTCAAATTATCACTTCGGGTAAAAGTGTCGTTGACAGATTTTGCACTGAAATTACATTATAATATGTGATATAACCATACTGTTCCGAGTTTAGAATTACACTGAAACGAAAATGTATAAAATGAGTGTATTTATAAGATTTCAGGTCAGTTTACCANTTATCCATATTTTTTTGGTAAAATAATGTCACTTCAAATTATCACTTCGGGTGAAAGTGTCGTTGACAGATTTTGCACTGAAATTACATTATAATATGTGATATAACCATACAGTTCCGAGTTTAGAATTACACTGAAACGAAAATGTATAAAATGAGTGTATTTATAAGATTTCAGGTCAGTTTACCATGATCTCTCGAAGAAGAAAGTTCAAATATTGAAGTGGGATCATTGATATGCTTATAAACTATCTATATTTTGAGCTACACATTCCCGGATACAAGTCCTGCGGGCCGGGAACGAAGATAGCTAAAATGTGGCATGTGGTGACACAGGCATCAAAACACTAGAGGAAGTGTGCAAGCCACACGACATCGCTTACTCCCTGAACAAGGATCTACAAGCTCGGCACCAGGCAGACAAGACACTCGCACAAAAGACCGCCGAGATAAGAAAATCGCCAGATACCAGGCTCGGGGAAAAAATAGCTGCGTGGGGCATTTCAAACGTTATGAAGGTCAAAGTGACGATTGGCATGGGTATAAAGAGCAAGTGGAAGGAGCAAGTGAAATGGAAAGTGGTGGAAAAGGGAAGAAAATTATGCAAGACCAAGAAAACATCTAATGGCGAATTTTTTCCACTACTTTTGCCTGCACTCTAGGCCTTTGGGGAGCTAATCGGAGCCACGAGCGGTATCATCCGTGCGGTCAACACAGCATCGAACGAACATAACCAGTTCGTGGAGGTCCAAAGGCACAATGCAAATATGAAAAATATCAACTTGGGTAAAAAAAAATTCAAGGTCTTTACCTAAGGTCATATCCAGTGGGAGGAGGATGTGTGCAAAAGTGACACAGCAGGAAGAGGTGTTAATGAAATCTCTACGTAAATGGCGTCTCACGAACGTGGATTAGGTACTGTTTGCAATTAAACTGAAGAAATATCTTTTTCGCGGATTGTTCATGCCATATTCTTTGCCCCCTTATTACAAATGTGACGAATGTGCCATAATCAACCTGGACAGGACAGAGCGGCCCGGTACACACTGGGTAACTTATGTCAAACATGGCAAATGCGCAGACTACTACGACAGTTTAAGGTAATTGCATCCTCCATCCAAACTGCGACAGTACCTGAAAAATGGCAAACTGACTTACAACTACGAGATGGAGCAGATGCCGAACATGTGGAACTATGGACACTTGTGACTTCGTTTCTTTGTTCGTAATTGAATAAAATGACCATACATGGACAATAAACCATGAGTCATGTCTATAACGCTTAACTTGATGAGTCGTAACTCCGAGCTTCACTCTGTACACTTTCCTTCTCTCGACCTGGAGTGGGAATGGTTCATCGGTTTGGTCGATTTTCAAACCTACAATGCGATACCAAATATCGATGAAAAAACTGCAACATGTATCTCGTGAAAAGTGGGAATGTCTCCTGTGAAGTAGCATTGCCCGTTGGTTCTTACGAATTGGATGGCTTGCAAGGTACATCGAAGATTCGCTGTCTCCAGACACAGAATTCGAACAACGTGGAAATTCCAATTCTCAGAAGAGTGTAATCAGATGTAGCAAATATATCGACTTTATGAGACTGGATTCTGTAGGAATGATAATGTTGTTCGAGCCACACACGTACGAAGCTGGGAAAATCCACGAATCGTCGCAACCTGTTATTGTGATATGAATAAACTGCAATTTGGTGAGCCATATATATCTCAATGCTAGATCAAGTAATACACTGCAAGTGTTTTTGCCGATGGTCCCTCCAGATTATAAACTGGTCTTGGCACCGCAAAGCATAATTTACGTTCAGGTCGTCGCGAAGAGAGCACACGAGGTGGTAGTGAAGATTATTGACCAGCGTTGAGAGTTGGTGAATTTTCGAAACGAAGAAATCACACTACGCTTGCATTTGAGAAGATAGGAGTAAGATTTACACTGACCAGAAGCAATAAAACAAAGTAGCACATCAAATCGGCAATCAGTACACCACAGGTCACCAAGGTGTTAACACATGCCAACGATATTTTCGTTCGCAGTCTTGACTTCGAGGTCGATCGCCATGGAAGATTACATAAAAATCGACGAGCCGGTCGTGTTTGAAGACAGCATTACGAAAGTGGCACTTCATGCATACCAGTCATTACTGATTGTACCATAAACATTACCATCGGAAGTTCAGATAGCGTTCCAAAACCAAGATATCTGCTCTCTTACTTGTCAGTCATTCCTGCGATTCAGGGGGACACTGGCGAAAGAAGATGGATCCAACCAGGCATCAACGAAGTTAATGAGCAATGATATTCTCCATCTCTTCAATCGCACTATGTCTTTGCTCAATGGTGTCAAGGTAGAAAAGGCGACAGATGTCGGCATAACGACAGTGATCAAAAATTACCTCTCGCCCATGCCGAACGAGCTGTCTGCATTCAACATGGCAAAGTTGGGGGATAGAATATGACTACAGTATAAATATATACCCCGGAGGGAAATTCTAGGTCTGAATTCCTCTAGCGGTGTTGCTGGGATTCGCCGAATAATACAAACGAATTACCATCAGTTCGAAGCAGCAATTGGTGCTGCTCCTAGCCAATATGCACGAAGACGCCATTATGGGTTCAGGAGAAAACCTGGAGACAGTGTGACTGAGGCTACAGTCTATGGAATAATGCTGCATCACGTTCGGCTGAGTACTACTGAAAACATCGATATGCTGAATAATGTGGAAGATGGCAAAATTATCGATGTGGTTTTCAGGTAGTGGAGTCTCGAGACGTACCCCGGATTGCCTGCAGACAGCGCATCAACTGGATGGTAAAGTCCGTGAATCTGCTGCCAGCGACTAGACAAGATGTCACCCCGACATCGGTTACAAAGAACAATAATAAAAAACAAAAACCGAGACAGAATTTTTTTATGTTATGGCGGTTATGTATTTATCTGTACAATAAATTGTGTGCGTGTTAAACCACTTAAATGTTGTTTTTTACCCTTACTCGTCAGACTATTATTTTTTCTCAAAGGAGCCTTTAAAAAAAGTCCACAAACTTAGTTGGCTGCATAACCTATTTATGTATTGGAGTAAAACTGATGGACCTGAGAATTCACATAGTCGTTCATCTGACGCGCTGACAAAAAAAAACCGCCAGCTTTTATATAAAAATTATTTAAAAATAAAAAATTACCTATGTTGAAAATAAAACGTAAATTTTATATGCCAATTTACATGACCTCGTCGCCAATCGGTACAGGTCGATAACACTATTGCCACAGTAAATTATCTCTGGTGGTTGAAACATGAGTTACAAACACATTCTAGTGTCTTATACTGGAACAATACATGTGTTGAAGGTGTAAATTCGTGGCCACTAGTCAGATACGATTGATTGGTATGGGTGGTGGGATCGTTTGTTGAGGTGGAGGGGTGTTGGTTAGGGAATGGGTTGTAGGGTGGGATAACTTTATATGCTCCTGAATTTTTAAGATTATATTTTCGATTTTTTTTGCAATTTTTAATATTTGGTGTTGGTGGGGTGTTGGTTATGGTTGTGGGGTGTGTGCGAGGTAATTGTTAGCAAGCGTGCGAAACCATAATTAAAAATGAACATAAGAGCTTTCAGTTTCGGTCGGTCCATTAAATTGGCTTTCAACGAGTCTCCCAAATTTTAAGGATGTTAAAAATGGAAATACTGTTCGTACGTGCAGATAATTTTGCGTGCAAATATCATCGTTACCGCTGCTTTCTCGCTTTGCATGAAGTCCGCATTCCCTGGACATCGAAACACGCCTGTGTGTTTATTGGCTCTCACATGAACATCGGAAATTGTTGGATGTTACACTTTAGGAATAACTACTGCGATACTTTATTTTGACAAATGGGTCGTAACAATTACCACGAGAAAAAAAATTGTGTAACGGAAAACGAAAACAAATTCAAAACGTTCTCTTGGTGACCGATACTGGATTGTGATGAACCAGTAAGCCATTCACATCTTCATAAATGAATTTATTTTGTGTATTAGAAATTTTGAAAAAATAAACACACACATGTGAATACACACACACGTGTATATATATACACACACACTGTGTGGACTACAGAATTATTGTTTAAGTTTTTTTAAAAATAAAATTTATATTTTACTTAGTATTAATCTTTTGTACTCTATACATATTTTAAAACTCAACGTCTCGGTGAATAAAATGGTAAAAACACATTAGTATTTCTCTGTTTTCGACAGATATAACCTACCGCAGAGTTTTTCCAAGGTCTTTTTATTGTACACAATTCTTTACTACATGATATTGTTCCATATTTAACGGTTTAGACAACGTATTGCAAGAGAGCGCGCTGGCGGTAAACTTTTTTCCGACTTGATTCACTATTATCGTTTGTAAATTTTTTAATATATTTTCTTACAACAAAAAGCAGCCAATATCACATTTCAGCGCTCCAACTATTCCTGTGCAAGAAATTACGTCGATCCGTTGCTCGGTTGCGACGTGGCATTGTTATTCAATTTGTGTAATTTTTCATTTTCCAATAAGAATTTCCCCGAGGGAATGGGATATTTTTTTCGTGATAAAAAGTAGAGTATGGGACTTCCCAGCCCTCAAACTATCTCTGTACAAAAAATAACATCGATCCGTTGCTCCGTTACGACGAGAAAGAATGAACCAACAAACAAACAAACAAACACACTTTCGCATTTATCATTTTACATGCGTATGTGTTATCCAAGCGATCACTTATTACTTCCGCTGAAATTGCGGCAGTAATTTTAATTAGTAATAATTATTTAATTATTTGCTGCTTGTAACTTGGGAATCTGTAAATTGTAATATGAATCCTTTTTCATACAAATAATGAAATATAATTTAATTCCACCCAGAATTATTTGTATCCTGACACCTAATATTTGTAAATTGTGGCTTAATTTTCATATGCATCAAGTTTTAGCCATTTTAAAATGCAAATTTGTTATTATACCATGCAATTCAAACAATAGTTTTTTTTTGCATGTAAATTCTCGACCTGTAAACATAGACTATTCGAACTGTGCTGTAAATCATTGCTCAGAACAATGTTATGCACTGTTTTTTTACACTGGATCGCTTTTATTTCAGTGAACTTCTATCACTGAAAGAATAATAAGAATGCTACTCATAGAAATTTAAAAGTTTTAACTGAGTTGTAGTAAAATTTTGTTAATTTTATTTTATTTCCAATTTTATAAATTTTAGGCAGATAAATTGTTCTGATTTATATTTGTTAATAAATACTCAATTTTGATAAATCCTTTTCCTGTCTTGACACATAGATAATGACACGTCGGAAAATAAAATTATTTCTAACACTTTAAAGGTTTATTATGGAGATCCGAAAGAAATTAAAAACTTTATAGATGTTTTTACGAAACATGTTTATTTCACAAATGATAGAAATTGCTATTACTATATAAATCGTTAGTAAAATTGTAATACTCGTAATTTCCTAGGAACATCCTGATTCGTTTGACGAAATCCGAAATATTTTCCGCTAAGTGGGAAATAAAGCGGTTATATTTTTATCTTATTCCAGCATATTCCATGGAGAGGAATACTAAATTACAAACATGTGACTTCTATTTTGTGGAATTTTCACTTTATAACTACAGCTCGATCAGAATTGAGGGTACATACATATCTGCTGTGTTCCGTTACGTGTTACGTGGTTTATTAAGTGGTAATGTTCCGTATTGCGTTACGCTTTAAGACTGAATATGCAATATCATCGACGTAAAAGATATATACTTTAAATTTCGGGTAGGCCTGTGAAAAGATCATCTTAAGCGTTAATCTTGGCATTTATATTTTTATCATTATTTTCAATACAATCGTTAGCTCAAAATTGTGAACAGGACATAAATTATCTGAATCAGAGGTCGTGTGATACGAAATATTACTGGCATAACCCTAACTCACACGAGCACATGGTTTTAATGAAGTCGTTTAGTAATATTCTGCCTAACAGCACAGCGATGAAAATAAATATTGGCCATAGTTTACGAGTACTTGTGCAATATATCATCAATCACTAGCACGCTCTTATATGAGGGGGAGGGAGTGGGCGAATACAGATCTGGGTTTTCCATCGATGCATCGGCTAGATTTCTGGGAGATGGCTTCGGGTGCTCTAATGTCAACAAAACGTTATGGTGTTAGCAGCCTGTAATAATAATTTAATTTATTTATTTGGATCTTAATGTGCCACCCAACAGTAGATACCATTAACAGTATGGCACATACATACGAACATATGAAAAAAAAATTGACGGGTACATTCAAATTGAATTCAGACAATAACACAAATATAAAACACAATTAACACATCTGCAACACGAGCTACAAAAACATACAACAGAAATCACATAAATAAGTTTAAATAATACGACTCTAATATACAAACAGCAAATATTAAAATTAATCCATAAAAAATTTGTAACACTTAAGTATTGTACTGAGATAGTACTTTATCTAGTATAATTCTTAAAAACGTAAATAAAAAAATGTGAATTTTCCCAAGAAGAGATTAAACTCATGGAACAATTTATTGTAGTTTATAACACACCTTTTGACTAAATAGTCATTTATTTTAGGATACAGAGCGGACGTATAAACATTTTATAATACTATTCTATATCTAAGAAACAAATTAACTAATTNAACATTTTATAATACTATTCTATATCTAAGAAACAAATTAACTAATTTCAACTTAACATTGTGTGTCGACAGTGTCTATCCAAGAATCGAATGAGCTAATTATATATATATATATATAAACTCATTTGTCCGCCTTTTTGGAACCCCCCAAATCAAGGCAGCAAGTTATGCTTTTGTAGTCCGTCTGGATTTATATGACTTTAGGTGGTAGTAAAGTATTTTAAAAATAACAGCTATGTTAATATTATAGGTTAGTGTGCCATATGATCTAAAAACATTTTATCCTACTTTAATATGTAGCGCCATCCGTGAGAAACATAGAATGTGCCAATTAATAACCGTTTTGTTCGCCAGTAATAAAAATAATATTAAATTAAAAATGGGCTTCTATGTCATCCGGAACCAATCAACCGATTCCCACCGTATTTTGAATTTAAGCAGTGCTACACAAGGCTATGATACAAGTATGTATGGAATTTATTTACATTGTGGCAGGCATATAAATAATTAAAATAAATTTGTCATATATATTAAGCAATTTGACCAATTCCTATTATACTTTATATGCTGAGAGCATTCCTCAGAAGCATCAAATAATCTTATAAGGACCACTTTTTCCTGCCTTTTTGTAATATAGTGCTAGATAATAAAATACAACATTCATGCCACATCTAGGGAATCAGAAATCTAATTTCCACTAAATGTGTCACATAAGTAGTAATACAGCAGGCCATGCAAACTTACATAAGTTAGATGGATCTGACACTTATTTTCAAAATTATTCAATATAAATTAGACTATTAACATATTTAAACACAACTGTTACTCTAGCATCATAAATAAGAAGCATTATATATGCCCATACAGAGCCTGTTTTTAAACCTTTTTGTACGATAGCACAAAATGAGAAACTTAATATTTAAGTCATATCTCAGCAACTAGTCAACCTATCTCCACCATGTCCTGCACACGATTAGTGCTACTGTAGGCCATGTAAACTTACAATTTAAGTGCCTCAAACAATTGTTAACAAGTGACGTCCCTGTAAATATTTTAAGTTGGTAAACCCAGTCTACCAAAACATTAGATTGATTACTACCGAAGTTGCTGCTCCAAATCCTACACCGTAATGTAGTAGTACGCCAGCTTATAGTACAACGCGTCCTGTGTCAGAGAACCAGGTAAGGCACGTGTGTATTTGTTATTGTCTCACTAGTAAGTATTGCATTTGTATCTGATTCCTTCTCTAATGATATCGCAATCAACGATACGTCTAGACCCACCTACCATCTAACCTTTTAAGAACTTCTTCAAAACGATTTGTATCCATGTAGAGGAAAGTAGACTTAATAGTTGTATATATATATNTAACCTTTTAAGAACTTCTTCAAAACGATTTGTATCCATGTAGAGGAAAGTAGACTTAATAGTTGTATATATATATATCTATCTTTTTTTGTCACTGTCATTGCCTATATTGTTATTTTATGATCACTATTGCTGCTGGCCTTTAAGTAATATTGATTACTAAAAAGCTTGTATCCATTACTATCATTGCGATCACTCTCATTACCACAGTAATCATGGCTGTTATAATTTTTGACACTCTCGTTGCTACCACTATGATTAAATTAATTATCATTAGTTTATTATCATGCCTATCACAGTTTGTAGTATCTGAATACTTTTTTTCATCAGCACTTTCATTTCCTTCATGATCACAGTTACTGAATTATCACTGGCATTTTTATTATTACCATTATTATCAACATAACAGTTCCTTATATTATCGCTGAGGCAGTGGAGTCAAGTGGCTCTTAACAGCGAGGTTTAAGAACCAACGAGTGTGAAAACGACGTAGATATGGATCAGCGTCAGAATGCAAGGACAAGGGTAATGGGAGATTTCCGAGAAAACCAGTCAATCAGCGGCATCGAACGGTACTATTCATTTATGAGAAAATCCCGGTGTGACCTTGCCGGGATTCGAACCCGGCTCGCCTTGGTGGGAAGCGAGGGTTCTATCCGGTACGCTAACCGCGGTCCCATTACTGAGATAGTCGTCGACGTTGCTATAGTCTATTCAAGGTAAAGTTTGCACTTTTTAAAGCCTTCTATATTGGAATAATAGTCAATAACTATAATAAATTGTAGTCTTAGACGTTAACTTTCGAGTCCTGTGAAATATAAACACTGTGTTTATTGATTACGTGGTAACATTTATTTAAAAAAAGTGGTGAAATTTAAAAAACAGGCTGATAGGATATAGTAACTAGGGCCTTAAAAGTGCTCACTTTACATCAGCCTATATATGCTTCTCACAGTATTATTGAGCTTTTTTGAAAACGTCACAAAAATGCCTCTATCGCTACAAACACCTATGTCTTAACGTTGAATTGCATGTATCTGATAGAAATTTCTGAATACTGAAATTATTTATTTTGCTTTTTCTTTGTATGAACANAACGTTGAATTGCATGTATCTGATAGAAATTTCTGAATACTGAAATTATTTATTTTGCTTTTTCTTTGTATGAACATAAGTATAAGTAACAGGACTTGTCTAAAATATTAGCTTTTCTTGTAATTCGACAGCTGCTTTACTTGACCAAAACATAAATAAAGTGTTGAAGTCGATGGCAACGTTAAATTGACGTATGGTGAAAAAAAAATACACAATGTGCATGTAAGTAGGTTTTTAGGCAGGGCTTTCAAAAGTGCTGAGTTGACCGTGAACGTCATATAGGATACAGTGCGAGCGAAGTGTGACGTGGTGTGACGCAGGGGAGAAGCCGGCGGCGATGCAGCACGGCAGCAGGAGCGACTCCGACGTCGCGCGGCCTCGGGCGACGGTGGCGCTGCTGGCGGCGGCGCTGTGCGTCAAGGTGTGCAGGTGATGCGCGCACCCCTAGGNACGGTGGCGCTGCTGGCGGCGGCGCTGTGCGTCAAGGTGTGCAGGTGATGCGCGCACCCCTAGGTGCCGCGCCCCCTCACGGCCCAGGGGATGCCACCCCCCGCGGCCGGCAGACAACCCCCGGGACCCACCGCTCGGAACTCGTCGCCTGGCGGGGCGTCCACCAACACGGCGACTGAACACGCTTTCCTTCCGTGCAACAGCACCTTCCTTTCGTCTGGCAGGACGTCACGAACTCTGACGTAATTCACACGTAGACTCGGGAAATCAGAATCAGTAATAACTGAATAATGAACCTGCCAAAAATTGGACCACTGAAGAAGACAGTGCACTGAAAAAATAATAATGCCATTCTAAACTTACTAAACAAAATTTACAGAAATAATTTGTAGTTGTTTAAAAGATAAGTGAATGATTTGGTTAGCGACTACATACTCATACATGCATGTGTATATACATGTATAATTATNTGTAGTTGTTTAAAAGATAAGTGAATGATTTGGTTAGCGACTACATACTCATACATGCATGTGTATATACATGTATAATTATATACACATATGTTTGTGGTCATCAATATATAGGGTAGAACGGAATTTACCAACAAGCTTATTGAAGTTGTTTCTTTTGAAAAAATAATTTGGGTGTTAATGGGACACTTTCTACGTAAACTAAATATTAAGGGAGATGCAAACCTTTAAATTTGAGATTTTAAACTGTATTTTTTACACAATATCAAAAACGTGGTGAAATAAAATTACAATTCTCCGAAAGTACTTTAATGTGATCTGGTCCTTTAACATAAAAGCAGACTCCTATTTTTACCCCACAAAAATGAAAATAAAAAGCGTGAACGTGCTCTAATTGGATACAATTTTTTCTCGTCATGAATTATGATTTTTTGAGGCCGTATATTGAGCAGTATGACCTAAGTAACAAAAATGTGCCTCTTGTTGCAACTGCCCAGGGTGCTCTGTCTTCATGTAATACTCCCCCGAGACTTTGGCTGCAGCGATACAACGCACAGCACGTAAGCAAAAAAACTCCCCACGTTTCTGTGGTTATGCTGCTGTGCTCACTGCAGTCGGCGTGATTTCCTGTAGGAAGTACTGACATTAGCTAAGCGCCTGGAACTGTATCGCTGCCATCGAAAGGTTTGCGTGCGTTTAACACGAAAACGGTGGGTCCTGGGTAGTTACAAAAAGAAGCAATTTTTTTTTGTTCATTAGGCCACACTGCACAATAGACTGCCATGAAACGTTCATAATTTCTGACGATAAAAATTGTGTTTGTAATAAGAGGGTGGCACCCCTGTTATTTTTATTGCAAAGGGAGGTACTAACGCGAGTTTTGTTCTTAGGTTGAAGATCGTGATATCATAGAACAGTGTTAGGGGAATTGAAATAAAGTTACACTTCGTTCCCGAAATTTTGCAAAAAAAGAGTTTAAAACCCCATTTTCAAGGCGTTATATTGCCTGTAATATCCCGTTACACTTCGTTCCCGAAATTTTACTAAAATATAGTTTAAAAAAACCCATTTTGAAGGCTTTATATTGCCTGTAATATCCTGTTACACTTCAATCCCGATATTTTGCAAAAATATAGTTTAAAAACTTATTTTGAAGGTGTTGAATTTCCCTTAATATCCAGTTTACGTAAACAGTGTCACATTAATTTCTCACTGGACTTTCCATGAGGGATCAACTCGCGAAATTTGTCGGTCGAATTCTGCCTTATACTGTATACCCATATCCAGATACACACACAAAAATAGTTTTTGTCATATATGTATACATATATACATGAATATATATGAATACATATATATGAATATACAAGTGATATTTCTTAATGGTTTATTCATTGGTCTTGTTAGACATGGGCTGATTTGCCCGTCATTTCTGCGCTAGAGAAGACACTTCAATACATTTTAGTGCGTCTCGCCGTTCCACCATTCTACTGATGCGAAACAACTTGATTCGCAGTGACTGATGAAATTATTTCTAAAAGATGATCCATATGCAAATAGTAACTTTTAATGTTACCTGCTTCCCGTCTGAACCTTAGTAAAATAATCGCCACTGATTACCTAATTTTTAATTTTTTTTTTCATGTTCGTAGTTGTTGAAAGGTTTCATCTTAATGTTTGACGGTCTGAAATATTTAAGGAAAAAAATGGTTTTGTGTTTTATTTTTTTTTCGTTCGGCGTTGAGACTTGGTAGCAAATGTGTTTGTGCGGTATGATAAAGGCGGCGGATTTGGTTCTGGGAACTGATGCAGACTGCACATAAAGGCCATTGCAAAACAATAACAGGGAAATTACTTGAGAACTGTTACTATTAAAACCCGTCTTTAAGTCGGAAATCTCCCAAAGCTAATAAAAAGAGACAAAAAACCCAAGGAAATCTGTATGAAATAAAATTTAATTAATTCCACTGAATTCCTTAAAACCAAAATTGTTATCACTGCACATATCAAATAAACCGTTTTGTTCCTTCTCACTGTTACACAAATTAAGTACATCAAGATAATATATATGCATAAATTGAAGCGTCCCGTCTGACTAACCCACTCATCAACGAGCAGCCTAAACTGCTGAGCTCAAATGCATGAATTTTTAAGGATGGCTTCCCTTTAGGTTGCAGGCACCCACTAAGGAGGAATTTTTAAAAATTTAATGAATAAGAGAGGAAAAGGCTGCAAAATGTGTTTACAAGAATTTATCAATATCTCATGAACCTGATGTTATATCGTCGTGGTCTAAGCTTTAAAAAGTAGCCTGTACAAATACCTAAAAATTAATTTTAGTAATTTTATGAAATGCAATCTTTAGAGGATGAGAAAGGGTACGATGTGTTTTCGACAATTCCTTAATAGCTTATTGATCCGATTAACTTCTTTATGCTCTTACCTTCAAAACGTAGCATAAGATCTAATTTAGGAATTTTCTGAAATTCAATGCTAAGAGAATGACACGGGTTGAAATGGTTTTTATAGGACTTAATAATAGCGTATTAAAACGATTATATGTCAATGTTCTCTTTCCTTTACACGGTTAGATAATTAAATACTGTACTTAAAAACCAAATTTCACGTTTTTTTTTCAAATTATATTCCTTAACAAGCCGAAAAAAGTTAGAATTTTTTTTTCGATGATATGTCACCTACATTACATCGTTTCCATGTATGTAAACTTCAAACCACCCATGTATTGTAAAAATTTATCAAACGAAAAATAATGAATAAAAATGAAACCTGCTTGACTCTAAGAGGGAAGGTTAATTTCCCTAAATTCGCAGAAAAAAGTTGCCTGAATTGAGCAGGATCAATAACTAATAGCTTGTTTTCATAAACTGAACGGTCTGTGAAATACATCGTGCTAAGTTATTTTCCTTATGACGTTCTATAAACGTGTTAAAAATAACATCTTATACCGCCATTAACTATTCTATACATCATATTCGATGAAGAATGAATTTAGATATAGTGCCTATTCCAGCTACAGAGTAGCAAACTTTCTATTGCCGCATTTAATTAGTTTCTCGGAAGTACAACTGTCAGAATTATAAACTTGCGAATGACCTAGACAGTGAACTTTAAAAAAACGACATGTTATAACAATGGCAATGCCGTTTGTTTATATTTTTGCTTTCGAAACAATTTGAGCTCTTATTTACTAAAGAATATTATTTATCGTAATTTGAATGAAGATATTCCAGAAGCATTAAAACTACAAATGCTCAGGAGACAAAAATCATGTTATAGAATCTTGATTGTGTAGTTTTTAAGTGAATGGACAAACAGCTTTTGAATGAATGCAGTATAATAAATGTTATGATGACTGAAAAACTTCAACAATATAAATAATTTGCAAAGTTTGCTTAAATAGTACGAAGGGTTAGAAATTGTGTACAAATCTGTAAACGCAATTGAAAAACGGACGATGTAATCAAATTATATTCTGGACTTCATCAAAGGCATTTTTGCCTTCCAGGCTTGCCACAACACATACTTCTCAAGTTGGGGCTATAGTTAAGTTACCGCAAAAACACTGCAATATCGCCAGACTTCAAGAGAAAGCTAAATAAAATATTTATTAAACCTTTATTCACTGGTTACGCAACGGGAAGGGAGAGGGGGGGATAAGTTTTCACAACACGCATACCAATAATTCAATCAGAGAACCCCTTCAAATTCAAGACACTGCGATTTCCCCTTTAGGTTTGTTTCGCTATGAATATAAATAAGCACCATGGATAGTCGCTAAAAGTGGCAATAAGAGATTTGAAGTAGGACTGTTTCTCACGTTGGCAGCTCTACTTGATGTGCTACACAGTAAGTTCACCTAACAACTGGTAATCCTAGTACCTGAGGGCATAGCCAGTACTGTGGTGTACAGATAGGTCCTTCGATATCTGCAGTAAAGTGAGCACTTTTTGAATACCTCTGTTTCGAAATAATGTTAGGTAAATATATTTTATTTTAGCCTTCGTTGTTAAATTTGAGCCCGGTGAAGTATATACAGTCTGTTTATTACTCACATGGGAATATTTATTCTAAAAAGCGGCGGAAGGATAAAAAATTGCTGATGTAAAAAAAAAGTTACAAGGCCTTAAAAGTGCTGAATTGACCGTGGACTGCCTATATTAGCTGTTTCGAGTAGTTCACACTGCGAATCCACGGCCAGAATAATTGATTGCATTTAAATAGCAAGTTTACAAAGCCTTCCATATTATTTTACCTTGAGTGTACCTCAGGCAGACATCATTTTTATGATATATTATCTCTTTAGTTAAACACGGCCTTATAATATGATTTCGTAATAATAATAATTTATGATTGATTTACCAGAGGCGCATGAACTGTACGAAAATTTTAAATAAATATGTTTTGTTTTTAAACGTTAAATAACCAAACCGTGCATTAGAACCGAACAAAAGTAACAAAAGCGTTCGTTAAAATATCAGAACATCATTATTAATTATTTATAAAAATTCCAAATAAATGTACAGCGAGGAAAATTACTGTTTAACACAAATGTATTTATCATTATTTCTAATTACAAGAATAAAATTATTTTTTTCCTGATATAAGCAGATTAAAGTTCAACAATCTAACGTTAATGTTTGGAAATGAAGACGTCTATATTATTAACGGATTTTTCAAAATTTTAAATAGAGAGTGGGTTTTCCTACAGATATGGCGGATCAAATATTTTAATGACATTTACTTTATGCACGTCATTCCAGCAGAACCCATACATTTAATACTCCATTCTTTTTCAAAACGCAAACGTTCCTTATCTCCAGCAATTTATAATTTTTTAG
>NQII01004714.1:27016-56302 GCA_002778355.1 Clitarchus hookeri | reverse complement strand
ATACCACCAAGCGTGATATGGGAAGGGTTTTAATTTTTTATTATATAAAGAAATAAAAATAAAAACTAATATTTTAGTTATGTAGAAGCGAGGAGCAACCTTTTTCATGAATTGAAATTTCATTTTAAAATTATTTTTTCAGCCGTCAAACATCGAGTTTATTAGTTAAATTATGGCCGGTGATTTAGTTCTAACTTTTATTGCATTTTACTTATGTATCCCGTCACCATAAATCGCACAAGTAGTTGTTTGGTATAGGCTGATCCACATGCGTGAAGAAATCAACTCATGCAGTTAAAAAAACCCAGTAACAGTGAACGAGGTTCGCCATGAACACAGATGAACACGGGGACAATGGCCTACGCGTGTTCCTGGTTCGTGTTATTGCACGCAGCGCTGTGAGTGGCGTAGAAGCTGTTTCAGCGACAGAAAGTTGCCGTTAACACATGTCGGCATGTACAGCAGTGCAAATGTTTGTCGAAGGACGACGCGAAAACCAGAGTGCAGAAATTTCGCCTGCGAGGGAGAGATCAAGGCCATTGCGAACATGTTTGTTTGGACAACGTCCAAAACAGCAGCGAACGAACTGCATCGGCTTCTGGCACGTTCAAAGGGCTTCCTGAGAAAAAAAAATACGTTTCCTCTAAACTTTAAATAGTTAAGTGAAAATTTCAGATAAACGAACTGTGCCATCCAAAAATGTGATAACGTTCAAAGAGAAACTAGCAGTGAAATTTTGAGTTCGTAAAAGAAGAAGGCTGTAATTAGCACGCTGATTAAAAAAAACTATCAGCTGTTACTTGCGGTGCCATGTAATGTACATAACATGTTCCCAACTTTGCTATGTAAAATTAAAGTGATTCTTTTTAAAACATTCTTATGAATATTGGTTGCAGTGTCAATAAAACTATAATGTTCAAACATAGAAAATAAATTTCATAAATACATGTAAAAATATGTCGATTTTACTTCTGTGTACATATCTCACTACGAAAAACACAATAACACACAGATATTATTTGAATAAATAAATAAAGATAATATATGCAAAATGTTTTAAAATACAGTTCTTCAATGAATATTAATACATAATCAAATTAGCCTACAATTATTCACTTCAAGTGTTATTCATACAATGACTATTATTTATTGATATTACATTTCCTCCTAATTTCTTTATTAAAATGTCCACTGCCAGTCTCTACAACCTCACAACCATCCCCATAATTTTATTATTACATATAATAACCAACCTTTACCATGTTTCTATGCAAATAAGTCTAATAAACCTTCATACCAAATTTTGATATAAATATAATATTTTTATATTACTTCTGTATTTTAACTGTCTTGCTTTGCATAATCTAAGATGTATGTACAGAAAGTTATTTTAGTTTTGTAACCATGTGTGGGCAAACTGCAAAGGCCATATTCACGCCCGATAAAGATATATTATAAACGTCTTCCAGTGAATGAAAATTGCTTTTCTAGGGGTGGTTAAAAATCACAAAATATTCTGTAGCTACTTAGTTTGAATTTTCTTTCTTTTATAATGAAGGCTGTGTTCTATTATGATTTTTATTTTATTAATGCCTTATTTTTATGTTTGGAAACTAATCACTCTCTACCTTTTTGATTCAAATATCACTAAAAATATGCCTGATATTTTAAAGGGGCCGCGGTATCCGAACGGTTTGCCCGCTCACCTCCCACTAAGGAGAACCGGGCTCAATCTCCGGCCGAATCACTCCCAGATTTTCGCAAGTGGGAATCGTTCCAGGTCATGCTGCTGGGGATCGGGGATTTCCCGTTTCCCCACCCTTACACCACGGTGCTGCTCCATGGTTGCCTCATGTCACCCTCGTCGGCTCTCAATACCTCATCTCATGTTGAGAGTTGCCCATATTTCTCAACTCAACTCGACATTTCAAAGGAAAATTCAAAGCAGTGAGGTTATAATGCTGGACACAGTATTCTATCTATTCAAACATTTAATAACTGGAACAAAAGAGTTTGATATATGTTATTCATCCATCAGAATTATTTACACTTTCATCAACTACAAATACTCTGACCTGAATACATTATTTTTCAAAAATTTTCAAGCATTACATGTTCTAAAATGTATTAGCTAACGAGCTTTATTGTAATATTATCATAGCTTATCGTCAAAATAAACTACTGCCCAACAAAATACCCAACATATGAAAAGAGAATGACAGTGGTCTTAACCAGTACCGAATTATACATTATTAAAAGCACACCGGCCTGCCGAACATTACTATAAAAAACCTGTACAGCAGCAATAAGACAAGTATTATTAATAGCTGTAATTGGGAAATAATTTTGTGAATTACAGCTTTGATAATATTTTTGCTTAACTATTTATTACTGTGGTTTAATCTCGCTGTATATTGTACTTACCGATTTCATGTCAGTGTTAACTGACAAAAAGGGACGTTAATAACTAAATCAATTGAAATCCGATGCTATTACTCTGGACACATGAACTTGCATATCAGAATCATGGACAAATATATAAACAAGCAGTGGACTTTTACTTTTGTTGCTAAACATTTCATTGCAGGGTTCTATCCTGATATTTTACGTATTTATCCTATGATCATATTTTGATGTACAGCAGACTTGATAAAACCGAAATTTGACAACTATAATCAAAGGTTCCTTAACAACAGGGGCGGTGCCTTTAAAATACATTTGCCGGCGAGTCTGATGCGTGTTTCTTACTTACATAAATACGCTGTGAACACTGGTTTATCCTCCCGTCGCCCAAGTTTTAGTTTTTGCGTCCCTCCCAGCGATAACAGCTTAAAGAGTCACTGTCAAATTACGTTTTACGTTACCAAGGTTAACAGCACCGTTACCCTAAGATCGTAAGCCAACACGACATCGACATCGACATCGACTGCTGAGCTTGCTCTTGTACAATTATGTATATGGTCCGATGCACGAGCTGCCGTTGTTGTAGCTACATGACAGTCATCAGCCCTCAGATATATTGTCAATAAACAACACCACATCAAAATATATGATGTATTCAAAATTATATTACTAACTACATTTTTTTGGGAACTCGTGTACTCCGAGGTAGAAATTTTTCATATTTTTTATTTGTGCCTGTCCCTGAATTTTTGTAAAATAACTTTTGCTTATAATATCTTACAGTTAATTAAGACAAGATATTTTATCTGGCCTTGTTAAAATTTCAGCAAACAATTTTTTGTACATAGTAAAAACCGTAAAATTTTGATTTTAACATGTGATTTTTAGAAACCTTACTATTAAGAAATAATTAAATCAAAGGGAAAAGTAGTCACATTTAATTAATGCAATTTGCACAGTCAGTGGTAGAAACATAAAACAAATTATTTTGTGGCCAACAATCAAGGTAACAAAATTAATGTACAATGTGAAGTCACAATATTGTTTTATTTCCGAGTGTCTGTGATTTTTACTTTTTCGTTGACATTCCATTATCTCTGAATTTATGTCATAATATTTAGTCTAAGTTTTAAATACATTGACAAATAGAATTTAGTTGTTTTCTAAACTCTAATCCGTACAGTACAGAGACCACCTCTGTTAAACACTCAATTGCTGTTGGGAGAACAGTAATACTAAACATGTGTTTTTGACACAGACTGAAGATGATGTAGACTGCATGCACCCATTATTGACCTACCCTAAAACAGCACAATTGTCAAAAGTCACAAAGTCAATAATAAAGAATGTGTTCATATCTTAATTTTTAAATGACAAGCACTATTATATTAATAGAATACTTTGTACAACTTTAACTACATGTAACTGTATTAAAAATTCGTTAGAGGACGTATAGAAAACATCTCAAAGCACTGGTTTACTGAACAGTATTCTAACCACAAATTCAGTCCACGCCGATTTGCGAGTCATGTCGGCAGAAAAGCAGTTAAATGTTGGGACACGGCGAGTGGTTGTGCGTAGCCATCGAGATCGGTCTACCTCATAGTTAGGCTATACTATTTTAAACTTGAAAAACTAAAAAAACTTTACCACCAATTCGATTCAGATAGTGATCACGGGTCACGGGGAGCGCATAGTGACTGGCCAAGTATGAAAGCTAGAGTAGAACATACGAAAAAAAAAAGAAATGACAGTTCCTACTAAGAGACCGGGTAGCTAACCCATCCGTTAAAAAAACACGTTTTACTGGTTGGTAGTGCAGAAATTGTGAAAGTAATACGGAATATAGTGCCAGGCAAGGCCTCGTACCCACAATACGAATTAACGACAGGGCCCGGCAGTCAAGTCATCTCATTTTCGTCGTTGTCATACTTTTTTTTACCGGGGCCGCGACGGTGTAGTGGTCAGACTACTCGCCTCCAACATAGGCGAACCGGGTTATATTCTCGGCGGAGTCACTCCCGTATTTTCGCGTGTGGGAATCGTACCGGGCGATACCACTGGTCGGTGGGTTTTCTCGCGGAACAACTCCCATTTTCCCCCGCACTTTCATTCCGGCTCAGCTCCGTATACTCTTGTCACTTCACCCTCGTCGGCTCTCAAGACCCCTTCAGTACATGCGTTGTTATATAAGTTGAAAGTGCAAGGTCGAGTGTGACGTCATAGATTTATCTGATAATAGCTTAACCCGGCAGCGGCCCGTAAATCTAGGGCCGCAGGACCGAGGCTTTTGAATGTTATATGTTGGAAGACTTTAACTTTACATGAAAGTAGTTATAATCGGTCTTCAGTTATCAGTTTTCATTCGTCTCCCGTTTTGTATTATTGAAAGAAGATCACGTTTGAGTTAGGTGATGAAATATGGATTTATAGGAAATTACTTGGTACTATGGGAAATGTTCGTATTATTGGTAATATAGAGGTACCCACTCCACTTATTTTTTTACCACTACAAGGAACGCAGAGCTCTCATCACACCAAGAACTTTAATAAATTTTGTGACCTCTACAATTCAGCTTGTTAGCTCAGGGATTGGTCTGGTTGAAAATCACGCGAGGAAGGAAAGATTCCCCATGTCGAATTCTCGTGCCATAGCGTCGAGAAAACGCGTTAGCAGGACGCGTTCGCGCTGTCTTCGGAGCAGGTCCCTGCGATGCGCTGCCAGGAAAACTCGCTCGTCCGTGCAATATCGCCAGTCGAGGAATTCCGCTCCCGAGGCCAGTAATCCGTGATTCCTGGGCGGGTGGGGTGGGAGGGGTGGAGCGACGAGGAGAGGAATTATCGGAATGTGCGAATGGTAGGGGTTGTTTACGTTTGCTGAGGGGTGGGTCGTAGGGAGGCTACATTTCCTGCTGCGTGAAGAGGCGGCAGAAATACGTAGGAGGAGGGTGCGGGAGGGTAATTTGTGATATTGAATTACGTGATCTTCGTTTTTGTTTTTTATCATTTTATTCTCGTTTAGTTGTAATGTACTCCTCGGTCGAATAAATTAACGAGGAAAAAGAATTGGTGGTCATTCTGTTGATATGGTGGCGATATTTCCGGTTTCAATTGCGAGTACGTTTTATTATTCCTCTTAGCGTAAACAAGCGGGAAAAAATTCAAGGCAGACCCATTCCTTATACTTTATCTAGTACATTGGGAGAAAAAAAATATGTACCGCGACTGGTGGTGATGAATTTTGTGCGACAACTGTAAAATGAAACATTTATTAATAAACAAAACACCTGCCAGCAAACAAAACATGTTTTCTGAGGTGCCTACTACACTAACCAGGAAAGCACACTCTTTTTTGGCATGCTGTTATATCTTCAACCCAAGTTAAAAACATACTTTGTTTATTTCATATCTCATTTTAACATTATTAATTGCCCAAGAGAATATTGCACAGCCTTATCGCAATCGACATTGTGTAATTTACAAAGATAATTTTTACAAAACATTTTCTCAGACCTATTTTACGCATTAAAAATTAGTGTCAAATTATGTCAATATTCTACATAAATATTGACAGTTAGACTATGTATTTTACAAGTAATAACTTTTAAATAATTTAAAGTAAATTCAAAGTAGAAAAATTATACAATGTTCGACCCAGTGGTACCTTCTATGACTATCACAACTGTCCGAATAACAATGATTTTCTTTGGTAAGGGAATGGTAGAACATTGATAAATGGCAGCTTGATAAAAGTAAAAATCCAGACACCACCAAAAATTAACAGACCTCTATTAGTAAATTGTAAAAATAATATGTCAGTTCTGAAATTTGCTCTAAGGGATGCAGTTTTGTTGAGTAAATGTAGTACATTTTAATTTTCTCAACAGTGGAACACAACCAAAATGTGAAAGTGGCATGCTATTCTACGTAATTATAGTGTACGCCGGAATAACATATCATCGACCGAAGAGGTAAAAATAAGCAAACATTTCAAAAGCGCTCCATTAATAGCATAACAAATACATAAAATTTGTTTGTTATGAAATAGTCAACGAGGCAAATGAATAATTACTGATCAGTCTCTGAGTGGTGTTCAATAATTTCACCAGCACCATTCAATTACAACATAATGTATTAACCTAATTTTTTTTTTAACTAGACTGTGGCCCAGGTAATATTCCTTGTTATTGTTGGATGAAAATTGTGGAATTTTTTCCTTGCGCCGGTCAAATATTGGTTTAGATACCTCCCATTATTTACATACATCGCGCCAAGAGTTTTACGTTCGAGTTGCGGTTGGTTGCATTCTGTTTGATTTCCTGCGCGAGCGGTTCAGATAGTTCAATATTTGAGCGTGCGTGTGTATGTGTGCGTGCGTGTGTGAAGAGCGGTAAGGCCTCGCTATTCAACCAAGCCGACGTTTGCAGTTCAACCGGAGAGTATATGCACGCACAGCTGACGAGGAAAACGAAAGTACGCCACCGACCTTCCGATCACTTCGTCCCAGGGATAAACGTTCGTTCTGGAACGGGTAAAGGAGGCCTGCGTTTTAAAACTCCCGCGGCGAACGAGAGGAAAAGCGTTTTAAATAATGTATGGTGGGCGGGCAAGCCCTTATCAGAGGAGATTATGCCGTGTGGTGTGACTCTCGTCTTCGCGCCTGCGGCGTGGACGCTGCGCTGGACCGTTCCATCTCGGTACCGGTCAGGGATTAGCGCCAGTTCCTGGTTCCCTCGCTTGTCGTGAGGCGAAAGGACGGTCTGTGTGTGGAAAGAGTTGCTAAAGGGGCGTGTGTTTCCCCTTCGTTTATTCTTCGCACACGCGCATTGCCTCGCCTGATGCTCTCCTCGTCCCCGGCCAGAATAAACACATTTAAATGATGCTGCGCTCGCTTGAATATGCAAGAGGCCCTGCGAGAGGTGGGCCATAAATATTCAGGGGAACTTTTGAAAAGGGTGTTGTGCGGAGGAAGGGAGGGGTGGGGGTAGGGGGAGGGCCTGGCAGCAAGCAAGAAGGGCGCGTAAGAAGAGCATGGGTGGGAGAGTAATTCTGCATTCACCACTTTCCCCGCTCCCCGATGTCCTTTTGCCGTGGTCCGCGCTGCGTATGCGAACGGATGACTTCGGCGCTCACAGTTATGCAGCTCCCATTGCGCTGTTTCCCGTCCTTCATCCTGTTCTGGAGGGACTATACGGAAAAACATATGGCGGGTTTCAAACCAGAGGATCGATTCAAAGAGTAATGGAAAAAAAAGTATATTATTTAGGCGACGCAGCTATGAATATTGGTTAACAGACGGGAAATTCTCAGACGCAACGAAACCAGAACGGGTACATAACTGGTAGAGATTCTGATGTCTCATGAATAAATTCAACATTTAATAAAATAAGGATGTTTATTTATTGATGTACTTATAAATTTACACACTGGATATTTTCGCACAACGAAACCAAAATGGACACAAAACCAGTATTATGTATGATGACCTGTAGTAAAACAACAAGGATAAACCCTTAGAAACGAGATAGGATTAAACGTTTATTGCTACCTGCGCTTTCTATGTTGAGTACAATTCGTGAAATTATCAGTTTTTAATTTAATGCTATTGATATTATATAATTTTAAAAATATATATTTT
This sequence comes from Clitarchus hookeri, assembly GCA_002778355.1. Classification (NCBI taxonomy): domain Eukaryota; kingdom Metazoa; phylum Arthropoda; class Insecta; order Phasmatodea; family Phasmatidae; genus Clitarchus; species Clitarchus hookeri. The sequence continues at coordinate 48,261 of NQII01004714.1, read as the reverse complement.
GCAGACATAGCTACTGCAACGAATGTAAGACTAAAGATACATTAATTTCTAAATAAGCTTAAAGATTTTTTAATGTATATTTTTATACTCGCTGGATTTACACAATTTAATTTTTAATGTTGGTTGTTTTTTACGCATTCTGTAAGCACTGAATTTCTTTCAAATTTTGAGTAGTTTTCTCCTTCTTAAGAAAATCACTATAAATATTCAACTGTTCTATCTAAATTTCAAAATTAATCAATTTCAATAATTTACAANTTCTGTAAGCACTGAATTTCTTTCAAATTTTGAGTAGTTTTCTCCTTCTTAAGAAAATCACTATAAATATTCAACTGCTTCTATCTAAATTTCAAAATTAATCAATTTCAATAATTTACAGTGGGTTTCATAAATCAAAGTACATTGAGGCAAAAAAAGTCATGGGATACCTCCTAATATCGTGTAGGACCCCTTTTTGCCCGGCGAAGTCCAGCAACTCGGCGTGGCATGGACTCAACAAGTCGTTGGAAGTCCCCGGCAGAAATATTGAGCCATGCTGTCTCTATAGACGTCCATAATTGCGAAAGTGTTGCCGGTGCAGCAGTTTGTGCACGAACTGACTTCTCGATTATGTCCCATAACTGTTCAATGGGATTCATGTGGATCGATCTTGGACGCCAAATCAATCGCTGGAATTGTCCAGAATGTTATTCAAACCAATCGCGAACAGTTGTGGTCCGGTGACATGGCGCATTGTCATCCATAAAAATTCCACCGTTGTTTGGGTACATGAAGTTCATTAATGGCTGTAAGTGGTCACCAAGAAGCTGAACATAACCCTTTACAGTCAATTATCGGTTCAGTTGGACCAGAGGACCTAGTATATTCAATGTAAAAACAGCCCACACCATTATGGAGCAACCACCAGCTTGCACAGTTCCTTGTTGACAACTTGGGTCCATGGATTCCTGGGCTCTGAGCCACACTCGAACCCTACCATCAGCTCTTACCAACTGAAATTGGGATTCATCTGACAAAGCCACGGTTTTCCAGTCGTCAAGGGTCCAACCGATATGGTCACGAGCCCAGGAGAGGCATTGCAGGCGATGTCGTGCTGTTAGTATAGGCACTCGAGTCGGTCTTCTGCTGGCATAGCCCAGTACAGCCAAAGTTCGCCAAATTGTCTTAACGGATACGTCAGTCGTACGCCCCACATTGATTTCTGCTGTTATTTAACGCAGTATTGCTTGTCTGTTAACACTGACCATGCTGCGCACACGTCGTTTGTCTCGGTCATTAAGTGCAGGCGGTCGGCCACTGCGTTGTCCATGGTGGGAGGTTATGCCTGAAATTAGTTATTCTCGGCACACTCCTGACACTGTGGATCTCGGAATGTTGAATTCCCTAACCATTTCTGAAATGGAATGTCCCATGCTTCTAGCTCCAACTACCACTCCGCGTTCAAAGTCTGTTACTTCCCGTCGTGCGGCCATAATCACGTCAAAAACCTTNTTCTAGCTCCAACTACCACTCCGCGTTCAAAGTCTGTTACTTCCCGTCGTGCGGCCATAATCACGTCAAAAACCTTTTCACATGAATCACTTGATTACAAATGAAAGCCCAACCTATGCACTGCCCATTTATACATTTTGTACGCGATACTACTGCCATCTGTATATTTGCATATTGCCACCCCATGACTTTTGTCAGCTCAGTGTAAATAATAAGGAAATACGTTGCTTTTCTACTGCGAAATTCCAATTATTCACGTTCTCCTGGAAAGGTATTTCTCCATTACATCTATATTACACCACCACTCTTTTTTCATGGCTTCATGACCCGATAACCTCGTACGTCAGTATAATTCCCGGGTAACAGAGACGCGGGCAGTTAAAATGGAGATTACGGCCGCTTTTCAGAAGCAGAGCCGCATCGTAAAAATTTACGACTGGTGCATCGATAGTAGCTCTCCTTCCGTGATGTCCCTTTCACAAAAAAGTTGGATGCTACGACAGTTCTTCAAAGCTGCTCTTTACCAGACAATGCAGTATATCATATTCGAAACAAATAACGTTCAAACTGTNTACGACAGTTCTTCAAAGCTGCTCTTTACCAGACAATGCAGTATATCATATTCGAAACAAATAACGTTCAAACTGTAGATATTATTTCTAAGTACTCTTACTCTGCATAAAGGAATATATATCGCACAGATTTTTTTTTGACATGCAAATTAAAAAAATAAAAACATTTACTGGAAATTGAACAGAAGTGACTGAGGTTGTATATTAATTGATTTTAAGCTAATCTTAGCAACACGTATTTTAAGAAAAATCATAAACTGCTACAAATAAAAATTATGCATAATTGTATTTTTTTTAACAATTTTTCTAAACTGCAAAAATCATTTCATAGCGCGATTTTAAAGATATCTTGAAGTTATTTGTAGTATCGTAAACAGAGGTTATTTCGTACTAGCTGATGTTACTTTGAACCACTATATTTTTTTATTCTGGTGCCATTTGATCAAGGAACAGCACATTGTAGTTGTGCATTTAATTTTTTTATTTAATTTGCGCAGGTAATATTTGCTATTCGTTCACCAAATGACGTCGAAACCAACATTTTGAGTGGTTCGAAGCTACCTCAGCAGGTAAAAGGTACCCCAGTTTACTGTATACTATTTGGATGTGCATCTCATATTTATAAGTGAGTTACTTTTAAATATTTTCACATCCATAAACATTAAAAATGTGATTCTGACATGCCATTTTACAAAAAAAACGAAGTCTAGGGTTTTTTAATGGGAGGAAAATGAAGGCCCTACTTGTAAGTAATATCTACAAGATTAAAATAAGTTAGTACCAATATAAAATAATGATTTTTTGGTTCTCGCACCATAAATCAACATCCCTGTCTGTCGTCAACTCGCTGTGTTGTAATAAAACTAGGACTGTTAAAATACTAATAACGTACGTTTTACCAGCCCTTAAAAACATGGCGAACATGTATTGTAGCTGTCCAATTAGGAGGACGCACCTGACATCACATTTTTGTTTCTATATACACTTTATAATTTTGTAAATTAATTCTCAAATAAACAGGTTATGTTAAAGTATTTTAAATTTAATTAAAATTACGTAATGCCTTACTCTAGCTTAAGAGTTTTGTGGTAGAACTAAGTTTGCATACTAACATTTACGGCAGGGACGAAATTGTGTCTATATAATATTTGCATTTTTATTCATCTTGAAAAAAGATGCACATAATAATGTGGTTTAATGTAAGAGGAAACGGTATGCAATAATTTCACCAAAAAATTAAACATTATTAATATAATTATTTGCAGTAGAAGTAAGGTAATGAAAGGTGGAGGGGGAGAAGGGAATTAAGGAAAAAAGTGAGGACGACGAGAATTACCCCCCACACCCCCCTCCTTCTTTGCTCTTCGATCCCACCATCCCCCTTCATATATTTCAGCAGTGTCTGCAAAGTCACACACATATACATCCCCGTCGGACTTTTTCAACCTGCTGGGAATTGAACCGATGGTTTCAAAGGTCGAAGTTTAAAAACTAAACTTATAGGTGGATGTGAAGATAGATTTTGTTAGACCCTATTCTGAATTCATTCCAGCACAACAATAATTACCACGTCCTCGAGGATTACGAAACTGCGCCCTTATTTTTGTTGAAAAAACGAGTCTACGAATTAATTAGGGGGTGAGGGAGATGCCAGAAGGACCCCCTCCCCTTTTCACATAATGGTATTTTTCCTTGCTCACGTAATAGTAATTATTTCCCTGCCAGAGAAAATGATTTCCCTCTCCGAAGAGTAATAAAGCATGGTGATCGATCAGACGAATCGATCCTACGTAAATATTATGACAACGAAGCTGAGGCTGACCTCAGATGGAAATCTCTGGCTGTCAAATACTCGAGGCTACGGATGACTAACATACGCTGACTGTTGAAACTCACGTTTGCGTTGTCGTGCGAAATATCTTGTTGCCGTTGGTGTGCTTAATTTAACACCAGGCACAGATGTGTATATCTCTAACACANGTATATCTCCAACACATAACACTGCAGTTGGTTTATAAACTATGAGGTAGTGTATATTTCCGCCTCCAGATATAAGCCAATTTGCTGGGGAGTCCCCCCTTCCTCCGCCACAACCCTCTGGTCGCCACAGAAAAACGTTTAATTCTCATCCTGTAAACAAGCATGGCTATGTACACTCCAAAAAAATATGGTAAACTTCCTAAATTAAATTGGAAATTTTTAACACATATATCGCATGGAAATAAAACCACACATCTGGCTACAAATATGGAATGTTTAACGTCGCTACTATACAAAGTTAAGGAGTTACCTTCGCATTTGACTGTTTCCTGAACAAATATAGCAACATTAGCATGAATGTATGGGGAATAACTTTACCATTCGTGCTTTCACACTCTACCTGTACACTCGTATAGTAAATCTGCAAATAATTTCTTTGAGTTTATGTGTGTGTATATATATGTATACATCCGCGGTTACAGAACGTATGCATGTGCATTGCGCGGGAACAATTACTGCAACCACTTCGAAAAGATAGCCTAGTGTCAAAATATCACGTCGATGTTGATCACTGTACACAAAACTGCTGTGACACTGACAAATGCATTTAAAATGTGGTTTTAACCATTGTTAATTTCAGCAGAATTTCGGACATTTCACTTGATGATTTTCTTAAAAAAAAAAAAATGCATCCAACACAGCAGGTGTATTTTTCTCGTTTCTGCACAGAAAAATGTGGGTAAACGGTGAGTCAGTATATCCGCGAGATTTGTTCGCCCCCGAGATACGTGATGCAAATTCTTGTATAGTTTAAGAATTAAACTACGTAAAAAGTTAACCGATGATTTATGAATAGTGTAAACTAGACTTAAGAAAGATGGCGGGAACCTCAACAGGCGGATGCGGGAGAAATACCATCACCTGCTCATGAACGCGCCTCACATGTTTAATGTAGAAAGTGAGCGTGATTGAAAGAAAACTCACCTTGTCAGTAGATTTAATCGTCGCTGCGCAGACAATAATTGTTATGACAAATTATTTCTTACTGACATAGCGTTAAACAAATATTATACGCATCTTGTAAAAAAAACTTGTTTTACTCTACCAACATAATTTAGATTTAAAATTATTGAATCCTTTAACTGGGACAGAAAAACCTGCATACAACAATCTTTTCTGGTTGAAACAACATTTATTCACACGAATAACTAGTTTTCTGTAACAAGTACCACGTTCTTCGTGAGGTAATAGTACTAAACTGCTATAATTTTGTCAAAATTGCGAAGATGCCAGCAGATCAGCATGAAAACCTGCGAGTAAAAATAATTTTGAAGTAAATTCACCGGTAAAACCACGCATTAAGCAAATAAATTGTTTACACAAAGATGCCATCTAAAATGACGAAGATCTTACATCGTATTATTTACATGCACATACATTACCTGTATAATTTTTTAATGGTAACGCTTTAATTCTTCTATTTTATGTTTATAAAACATCACCATCTTGAACGCCATAATTACAGTTGTACCACAACACATACGAGTACAGTACTATATCTAAGAATTGACTATACTTTACATTGATTGGGCTATACATTGCTGGAAAATTATTAATTATGCTGAGAATCCACTGTATTAATACACGTGGTGACGCTGTGTGGGTATTGAAATCTGACACACTTACTGCAAGAACACTAACATAATACAAGCATTTTGGCAAAGTGTGTTTAACAGTTCATTCTTTGGCTCCTAGAGTGTATTGTCTCCACCACCTATTGCATTTGAACTCCACGAGGGGAGTATACCGCTTTTTTTTTACTTATTAAAATTTAATTGGTCTGGTCTAATTGCTAGCGTAGTGTTTATTACTTGTAAATTTACCTTTCAATTAATAACTGTGAAGGTAAACTCTTATTAAATAAGAATAACTATTTGGAATTTAAGATACAGCAAAGTGGTACCTCATATCAATTCTTTAAACTAATTAAATAGCAACAAATAATTATAAAATAATTTTATGAATAACATTTTATAAAAAGGTACAGTTTTTACTTCAAAAATTTCTTCATTTAATGTTAGGTAACATCTGTTAAATACAAAAGTAATGATATGAGCACTAAGTGGCGAACACATAAATAATTTTAATATTAAGTTTAAAAAAATATATTTAACTGATATTGTGCACGCACAAACGTAAATACTGCAAACGACATTTTTTTTAATTAGATAATATTTAAATAACTAAACTCTGCTGGATCCTGAGGTAATACTGAAACAATAAAGCTATTATCACCTATGCAAATCATGGCTTTTGAGTACTAGACGCATCACTGTCATTTTCCTTCCCAACGCAGCGTTTCGGAAGACATTGCAGCCTCCATCTACAGGGCGAGGTAGCAGCAAGTGCCTCATCAACTTTAATCGAATAAATTTACATGGGCCACAATAGTATTACTTAACGTCCTAAATTAGGAGGAAATTGGTTTAGTAGTTTTCTATGTATAACGAAAAATGATTATTTTTTCATGTAGTGATATTTTCCAAAATTGCAGACCAACAACAATATCCATTTCTGAATTGTGCTCTCAAAATAAAATAAAAATGGTATAAACCAGTTCAATGGTTTCCGACATATGACGTGTCACCCAAAATATTGAATTGGCCGCCATTTTAAAAGTAAGTGTTCGGCATGGACTGAGAAATTTAAATTCAGGTGTCCTTTCTTTGTACTATATGTGCACCGAGTTTAGTGTAATTCTGTTCACGCGTTCAAAAATTGAAAAGGGGACTCGCACACACATATGTATACACACATAGGCCTACATACACACCAAAACACACTCATTCACACACACACTCTTACAGGAAAGTGAACTCACAAGAGTTTCTTTCCTTCAAAAAGTACACTGTAAAAATTGTTTAGTTTTTACTGGGAAATTCTATGCAATTTTACAAATGCTTGAAACATAACAAAGATTTATCTTGTAAAATTACTCGTTTGTAAAACTAGAAGGGTCATGTTTGTAATATAATTCAAGAAATGTTTGTACTATACTAACCCGTTTCCATGAGCTACAGAAAAATGGCGGACACTCAACAACCTAAAACCGTATATATTTAGCTGTTTGTGCAAAAACTATGGGTGATTTAAAGTAAAGCTGGGTGAAAATGAAATTTATTGCAATTTTGAATAACGCCAACCACTTTAAATAACTCAAACAATTATAATAAAACGAAAAAAAAAAAAAAAAACGTTACCGTATTATTAATTAACTCTTAATGTTTCCTAGCTGCACAGAACTCATAAATCGGTTCTTAANAAACGTTACCGTATTATTAATTAACTCTTAATGTTTCCTAGCTGCACAGAACTCATAAATCGGTTCTTAATACCTCGTTGTTATGAGCGAAACGTAAAAATGTCTCAACTTAACAAGATAACTCTTAAAATAAAATAAATGTAACAATAATTCTTAAACAAATGACTTCATTAATATTTTGTAGGTTCTTGCCGCAAAATCTTCTGTAAAAATTATTTTTCAAATGGAAAATAAAACTGGTCTTATGGTTAAAAGTGCCAGCTAATAATGCAAAGGGGATGGGTTCTAGTCCCCATGCTGGCAAAGACAAAAATTTTTTTTCGTTAATTATATTTTGAAAAATTTTTTTAGTTGTTATCTATTATTAATTTATCACATTTATTTTCTAGAAGAAAAAAATATTTTATGCACACTTCTCAATAACGCCAGTTGTATTACATGGCTATCATTTGTAATATNGAAGAAAAAAATATTTTATGCACACTTCTCAATAACGCCAGTTGTATTACATGGCTATCATTTGTAATATTACAAGGAAATACTATGCAGATTTAACAATAAATCTTTTTTTAGTTTTACAAAGGATTTTATTGGCAACAGAGTTTCCAAGGATTTTTCTTACAAAAGTACAAGAAATGTTTTAGACTCAAGACTAAAAACGGCTTGGACAGTATTTGAGGTTACAACACTGCTCCATGTAACTAATTTTAAATGCAGTTGGATTAAATAAAATTGGCGATATTATTTTATTCACGTAAAAATACTTCCATTTTGAAAATTGAGATATAAACAAACACGTTCATCGCTGTCGTCCATTTGACTTTCATAGTTGTGTGCCTTTGGTGTAGTTCAACGTTGGGTAAATGCGCAGAAAACAAATGAGCAGTCTACCTCNGACTTTCATAGTTGTGTGCCTTTGGTGTAGTTCAACGTTGGGTAAATGCGCAGAAAACAAATGAGCAGTCTACCTCATCCTTATTCTATGCCTGTAAAGAAGACGGTATCAGATGCATAGTAACAGGTTGATACTCTGTGACCCGCCTCTAGGTAGTGTGACGGCTCTGGGGCGAACGCTGCACCAGCTGGTTATACGGGATAGTGACGTGAAAGCTGGTTAGGTGAGGAGTGGGGAGGGGTGGAAGAATTGCGGTCCCCGAGGTCCCACGCCACTTTCACATGCCCCCCTGCCCCCTTACAATCCCACCGGCTAACGGTGCATGATCATCCCCAGTCAGAACACCGCGGCGGCAAGCGACAAGTTATTTCAGTGTGACGGACGTGAGTTCAGATAGGGAACTGGGGATAGACGTGACTCCCATCACAATCACTGCTGCTTCGTTGTTCCTCGCAGGAACGCCGACGTCGAGATAGAACCCGAAAATTTTTTTTTGCCTTTTTTTTTTTAGGAAACGTCAGGGAGGAAAGTACATCTGGTTCACTTTTAAGGTACCCATCTACCTGGATCAGTTTTCCATCCTCGAAAACCGAGAATCGCTGGAACGATAAGGTCTACACTGCGACGCGCATCAATTGCGCCATCGCCACTACGCGCAGGGCTCTGAATTTGCGTGTGGAATTTCCGTCGTACACAACTAACTACCCTACAAATTTATTGGTGGTGAATTTGTGGCGAAATGCAATGCAGGGCGCTATACAAGTTACTCATATATTCGCTCAGGATATTTTAAGCCATGACAGTCTGAAAATGGGGTATCTGACCGTGTTGAAGTACTTCGAAATAGTGTTTGCAGTAACCGTGATTTGTTGAAGATTGTAGTCCATCGTAGTTTGAAGTGTTATTTCTCTTAATGCGGAACTTTTGCACAGGTAAAATAGTTTTTTTTAAACGTGAATTATTACAAACACACTGCTACCCATTTCGCACCTCATGTTGTTGGATGCTTTAAAAATGTTCAAGGCCTTATTTTTTTTTATTTTTTAAAGATATTATATGGTTTTGTGACTACCAGTGAAAATTAAATATAATTAACAAACAAGTTTAAAATTAACTTTCAGCTATGTTTAAAACAATCCCGACGATTTTGGCCTAAAATCTTGCGGCAACAAATTTCAAACATTTATACGAACACACATTTTGACTTCAGTTGAAGTGTCAGTTGAAATTATTCGAACGCCAAGAAATTACTTTGATGTCTGCTATTTCATTAGCCTATGGCTATAGTTTAAGTTCTTGATATTTTTAATTTAATTTTTGCTGTAAAACTAAAAACGAAATTTTGGCCAGACTACATAAATAATTTCCATGAAGTTCCTTCGTGTTATTCTTATGCCGAATAGTCTAATAATGCGAAATGATGAAAACCGTAGAGCCACTTATATTAATAAAAATTTCCTACAACTCTAAATATAAAGTTTTTGAAAATAAATTTGTCCAATTTTCATTAGGCTAATATTACTATATTACTACAGAATTAAAACTCACACTTGATATAAAGAAACAGTTTTTCTGGCCCTTGAAAGCTTTTAAGGATGCCCACCTGCCTAGCACCTGCACTGCGCTGTAGTGCGTTTCAAAAACAGGTATCGTCTGCGCCAGACGCCTTGGCACTTGTTTGAGCGGCGGTGCGGGAGATCTGCTAGGGAGAGGGACAACTGCATGCGCAGCTCCAGCTTTGTAGAACCCGACCTGAACAAATTATCCCAGCATGCGCAGTTCAACTGCAGATGTCGTTCATGATGCATGCCAGTGACGTTCAGGAAGATACAAAACTGTTATTCATCACAGTGAAAGGGGAGTAGCAAAACTTATGAGTAGGTGTTGTGACTGCGAGGCTTAAAAACAAGATCTAAGAATACCGATCAATAAAGCAACTGAAAGAGTAGCCAACTGCTCTGGCATTTGTCAAAAGTCTGTCTTAAGAATAAGGAAACGGACCAGAAAGCTCCAAAACTAATCGTATATTACTACTCGGGTGTGTGTGTGTGTGTGTGTTTGGGGGGGTGGGGGGTGAATGTAAAACACAGTTCTAATATTGTTTTACATAAAATACTTAAATTCATAGTGTAAGTATTTGCTGTTAGAGAGGGGTTACATAAACCAGACGTAACACTTATAATCTGAAAGTGAACATTAAGCATTCTGCCTACCAGGACGTATTTACCAGTAGTGCGGGAGCGATGATAAAGACCCAGGGACGCACAACATAGGCTTCGTAGTTTCTGTGTGCAAAGCTCTGAACTACTGTGCCACCTTTTTCTTCAGAAACTAGCCTCTATGGGACTCTTAAAAATCTTTTAATAAAATATTCGAAAACATTATCTGATTACTAAAAGTAAAGTGAAAACATGTGTAGCGTCTACATTCTTGACGTGCATTTACATCAGATTATTCGTTTTAAAAAAGCAAAAGTGTCGTTGGAACAGATTCTTCAACCATGCATTAAAAAGGTAATGCAGAACATATGCCTACATGCGTACAGCTTTGTCTGGCGTGATCAGTATAAATGTGAACCATTTTGCGTGAAATCATTGAACGGAAACATTGTAAAATGTTTTAGTGTTTAGATAACCGTGTCGTTACTAACACCACCAGCTTCAGCCACCTGGTCGTGTCCAGCCCCATGACTGTGGGAATAGGGAGCTCAAGTGCCGAGAAGTCTGGCGCGGGCATTACTATTAAGACTCTATTAAAATTTGCTTACGATGCGCTTATCTACAAAAAAAAAAACAGACACTTCAAACCTGTTTTCATGTCATCGCCCATTTTACAAACACAATTTCGAAGCGTTTCAACGCAGCTGAAAATACCGCTTTACAAAGCGCTCCATATCATAACATACGTGTAAGATACTTGCAAAAATACTGGAGGGACTAGCATTACGTTTTTGCTGCGAACTTTCCCCAAATAAAATGTTAGTGTAACCGCTGAGAGTTCCATTGGGCAACACAGCACAACGAGAACACTACACGACATTTCACAGCTTTGCGCTTAGCGACGATGGCGCACTTGATGCAGGGGTCAGTTTTGGTCTGTTTGCTTCCGCGATTTTTTGCCTTTAACCAGTTCAATATCTCCAGGCAGGTAGACGCCTTCCAACTTCGTTAAACAAGTTTCAAACTACGTAAATTTGTACAATTTCGGTTCAATTCTGTTACAAACGATTAAACTACAACACACTAAGTCGTTACCATACATAAGTATATACACTGAAGAGCCAAAAAAAAAAACGGCATAGGCGTGCGTGTGCAAATAACAGAGGTATGGAACCAATCAGAGAAATGCGATGCGGTCGGCAGGTAAATCGGGTACTGCTGCTACAATGGCAGGTTATCAAGATTTAAGTGAGTTTGAACGTGGTGTTATAGTCGGCGCACGAGAGATGGGACATAGCATCTCCGAGGAAGCGATAACATTTGGATGTTCGCGTACGACCTTTTCACGAGTGTACCGTGAATATCGGGAATCCGGTAAAACATCACATCTTCGACATCACTGCGGCCGGAAAAATATCGTGAAAGAACGGGAAAAACGACGACTGACAAGAATCATTCAACGTGACAGACCCTTTCTCGAATTGGCGCAGATTGGATTTGTGAACTGCTCTGCAGGACTCATGGTGTTTTTGCCTCCTGCATACCTTCAGACATTAGTCGAGTTCATGCCACGTCATCTTGCAGCACTTGTGCGTGCTCGGGGGGCCCTACACGATATTAGGCAGGTGTACCAGTTTTTTTCGCTCTTTAGTATAACGTTGACTTTCTTCTAAAAACTCGGAATTCTGTATGAATAAATAAAAAAATTGGTAGTATAGGTCAAAACCGCTTGACGAGAAAATTGAAACGAAGTTTCATTACCTTACAAATGTGTTAACGTTGTGGAGAGTAAACTTACCGATGTTTCATCAGTAGACGCACACTAAAAGTATACACGACAATTTCTCCCAGAATCAAACATAAATTTTGTAAATTAAATTTTATTATTTTATCTACAAATAAAACAGTTTGTTTCTAAAACATTTTCTTATTTCGTCGAAAAAAAAATATTGACATTTGTTTTAATGTGCCTAATATTTGTCGTTATTAGTTATTGCCTTATATTTTACAGTTAGTTAAACCACTAAGTATGTAAACATTGGTTTTCCTTTCAAGGCAATGTAGGCCTTAAGATCATCAATACGCTTCTGTAGATCTTGTAAATTTTTCAATGGGTTTGCATTTAAATTGCATTAAAATAAGAATATAACTGTTAATCACAGAAATCATGGTGCAGTAGATAATAATGAATTTTACCATTTATTTGTGAACCTCAAATAGTGAACATTTCTGAAAAGTTTCGAAACTTGGTTATAAAAATTGTATAACTCCTTGATTTGTGTCATTGAAATCACACTGCGTAATTATTTCAGTATCATTTTGACGTGTGGCGAGTAAATTGGGAAGGAATTGCGCTGTATTCCCACTGGCGCTATTTGGTTTGGGAAGCCAATGTAACTTGCACTTTACCCCACCTGTGGAGAATACAGGGTGACTTATAGTGTCGTAGTTAATTCCTCCAGGCATAGACTATAAGGTGCCTAGAAAGTTAAGGGGTTTTTCAATAAGGCAGTCTTTTGACGTTTCACTTAACTGGATAACTATATTGTCTCGAGTTTGAACAAAAAACAACATACAGCAACACTTCCGAGGTGTGGTACTCTAATTTGGCTACTCGTATTAACTGGGGCGACTTCGTGGTGGAGTGGGACTTCTCTGGGCGGCTGGTTGTATACTAAACTATGCTGTGGGTGCTGGTAACTGGGGATGAGCTCCAGTGAAGTGGTAGGCCCTGTAAAAGGGGCCCGCATTTGGTGTCGTCTCCCCTGGACTGCTCTACTGTTGTACTGATATGGCGAGGGGTCCGATCCCCCTGTGGCAAACGCTCTCTGCAAGACTGCTCCCTCGAACTCTGCATGATAATTGACTGACTCTCGAATTAACATCTTGGTTCGGTAATGAAGAACTGACCCCTCTGCGCAGCAATAAAGAACTGACCTCTCTGTGCGGCAATAAAGAACTGAAACCCACCTTCCTTGCAAGGAAGCTTATATGCTCTCTAGCTTCCTTCCCTAATTGTCGGCACGTGTCGCCTTGTTGGGGGAGGGGGTGGTGGGACGAAAACAGAACAATGCCTTTCACAAAATGTGCTCTGGTTCCTGAAGGTGGTTGGGCAGGGGGGGGGAAGGTGGCACGTTGCCCCTAGCTTACTCTGTCAGCTATTTCTCCGCGGTGCATGTTTACATTGTCCCGGGGGTGTTTTTAGCTTGTCAGCTGTTTCTCTGTGCGTATNTCCGCGGTGCATGTTTACATTGTCCCGGGGGTGTTTTTAGCTTGTCAGCTGTTTCTCTGTGCGTATTTTCTGATTTCTGGCGAAATGCACATTATTATTTTGTGATATCTCGGCGCTCAACAGATCTCACGGGCTCGCTAGAGGAGTAGTGGTGAAGGGGGGTGAGTTGTTGGCATGGACACGCATCAGCGACACGTGTCCGGTGGGCAGTGCGTGTTGGCCTCTGCTTAACCTTTCGCTGTGCGGGGACGACGACTGCCATGTGTGTCTCTAAGTCCCTCTACTGGTTATGCGGNGGGAGGGGGGTGGGGTGTGGTAGTGTTGGACAGCGCCGCTCTAATATGCCTAATGTGTCACACGTCAACACCCTGAGAAATAACCCTGGGGAAGTCCCGATATATAAGAATATGCGGGGATGAACCGCAGCGAGAGAAAAACAGGAAAAGTCCCGAAAATTAGCTGATATAAGCCTTCGGCGAAGGAAACAGGGTAACCCCCTCTGAGATTTGTGCCGACACAGCTGCCAGGTACCCCCGAGACGCTTGCAGCACCCTTCCCTCCACCCCTAGTTTGAGTGAGCGAGCCACTGACGATATATGAAATCCTATACAAAAAACGAGTTAGTTACATGGGGGAAGTCCGTTTTCTCTCGCCACAATCTGCTTACAGCAAATTTGAATATATCGGGAGGCGGGTTGAATTCGGGAGCAGCCAAGGTTCGTGATCATTCAGTCGTGGTCAGTTGTCATCGGCAGTTGTCATCAGTGAGTCGTGAGCGAGGAGTTGTTCGGCAGCCCCGATGCAAGACAGAGAAGGCAGTTAGGCGAGAGGCAGTCGTATCAACAGGTTCGAGTTCGGGCCCGGCCCCAGGCAGTAACGTATAATCAGTTGTTTAACCGAGACGGGAGTTGTTCGGCGGTACAGCCACGAGACGAGATTTATGCAACCGAAATGGGAGAATCAGAAACGCGAGTAAACAGTCGTGTGGCGAGAACAGTGCCGAGAATATGAGTAAATTCCTGGAAACGAATGGTAGCCCCAGTCCGAGTGGCACCCGAAACTTCATGTGTAAATTCCCGAGACAAACCCAGTAAAAGTACCGAAAACTTATGAGTTAATTTCCGAAAACGTAGTGGCAGTTTCCGCGGTTAGTAATGCAGACAGAAACGCGATAGCTGGAAGAGGGACAAGGAGGAAGCACTCTCCAACCAGGAATGCCAGCCGGGATCGCAGGGAAAGTACAAGTTACGGGAAACTCAAATCCTGGGCTTCAGAAAGAGACCGTCAAAGCCGCAGGAAAAAGCCAACTTAGTACAGCATGCCAACTAGAGCCAGTCCGAGGACCTGAACCAGGACCACCGAACTCACCATGCATCAGCTACCAACGAATACAACTCACCAGAAGCCGCAGTCACAGATAAGTAGAGAAAAGTCTCCCTTCAACAACCTTCCCCGACTCATAGTATTCTGCCCACCAGCCCTTCNCCCGACTCATAGTATTCTGCCCACCAGCCCTTCAGGCAAACGACTTGCAGGGGGGCTCAGACTCGCCAGTGTGTGTAATAACTATGTGACCTTCTGATCAATAAAATCATGGTGTGTTAAATAACGGAAAATACGAGTTTTGGTTTACCCCTAACGTAACCACCTCAGGTGTCCTTGGTCTGCACCAATAAAATTTAACTATATAAACTACTCGCCATCACCCTGAATAACTCAGGTGGCCTAGTAGCGACATTTATTTATACTGAATCAATGAGAATCACAATGTTCTGGAAACTGAAAATCATTACTTCAAATAATTCTCTAGAGAGTGACTGATTACTTAACAAAATTTCCTGTTTTATATATTTGAATACATTCACACAGGAATGGCAATCTTATAAATGTATTTTAATCCCAGAAATAAAACAATTACCAAAGTAGCACAAGTAATGTGCTCGTGGACCATTTAATGAATGTGTGTGTGGCGTTTTTGGATGCAATTGTGGTATAAATATTATCAGAATCTCATTGGTCTTGAATTATTTAAAAGGTCCAATATTAATTTACAAAATATTTAAAATGAGTTTTGGTCGATGTATTTTTTTTTTGCCTCCCTAGTCATAATTTCTTTTCATTTCACCGCGTGGCCAAAAATAGTGATGTGACCCACCAGTTACAGCTGGTCTTGGTGGTAATAAGTCTCACAGGTTTTACACAACGTCAACTTGCACAGCAAAGTTGCATGAGAACTTGTCCATTTCAGCTACAACACTCGTAATTTAAGTGATTCTTGTCATACCGTACAGAGTAAGAAGGTAAGTGAGCTTAGCTACTGACAACTGTTTGTAACAAAATTAATTTACGAATTCACAAAAATTAATCTTATTGTGATTTTTAGACTGTGTACTTGCAAACACAGCAAACATTTTTGGAAACTAAAAAAGAAATTAATTGAACTGGTAATAGCACTATTAGACGTTTAGACAACGTTTCTTTCAATGGTATGTGACTATCGCTAATGACAGTTCTACTTACGTAGAAGTTCTGCTCCGATATGGACAAAGTTCATTTCGACGTGTCCTGAAGAAACATTGTGACTATTGTTTCAAATGCTGATGTATGCTGGGTGGGTCGCCAGCATTTATTTATCCGCATCTATGCAACCCGCACACAATACAACCCATCTAACAAAACCTCGATCGTTGCAGAAAACCACGTGCGCATTGATTCGATGTCGTCAGTATAGTACATGGTTGAATGAATGGTCAGCAATGCGTTTAGAAGCATTCGCGTTTTAAAGAATGCGCATCCGTTTATTAAGTTGAACAGATTATTGCGATATTTTCCGAATACGTAGGTACGTGGCGTTTGCGTCCCTAGTAACACACACCTGCCTCGCTTCGAGCCATTGTATTTCTTCATGTGACATTACATTACAGTCACCGCTTACTGTATTGACGAACATAAATAAAGCGCGCACGTGCTGTTTTGTAGCGATTAGTTACTGTCGCACCGCTTATTGGGGCAAGCTGACAACGGCGTCGTATATTCAGCTAACAGACGAGGCGTCGTGACGAGTACGTACACCCCATGGGACTTGGCTTCACATGAAACAATACATTTACAGCAAAGGGGACGTTTGGTAGATGGGTATTATTGTGTGCGTGTTGCATATATACGAAAAATAGGCGCTGGTGATTAATGCAGTAAAATTGTGCCAAAAACAGAGCCAAGGTTCAAAAACGTTTGTTAACTGCATCTGCCAGAGACAAAAAAAAATGACGTCTAGAAGCCCGCAGAAGCATACTGATTATAAATTAATTGAAGACGTGAAACGATAATTTAAAGGTAAGTAGTCTAGACATCTAGATGCATTACATTTCATCGTGCGAGTGTTTCATTACTTATTGCTGTTGTATTCATTCAGTACTGCTAAAGCCTCACTCACTCTGAAATTCAGATCACACACCCCAGCTATTAATTTTGTGTTACAATCACGTTAGTAAATATCTACAACATCTGCACGTCAAACACGCTGAGTATGAGAATGAAAGATACGCGTACGGCGTTAAATAAACTGAGGTATTTGCGCTGATAGAGGTATAGAGTAGAGAAAATGGAACAGCAATGGAATGCAATGAAGAAAGTAACGTGATAACGTCCAGCGAAACCAACCAGCGAACGGCAACGTCCACCTCGTTCCCCTCAGCGAAAAACATTGTTTTACCCCGCATAAAATCAAGTAAGTTTCGCTATGGTGGGACACTGCAGCCCTCAGACAGAATCTTATTTGTAACATTTCTCTAAAATCATTATTTAAATGCAATTTCTCTTGTATACTATACAGACCTCGAATGACTACATGCCAATCTAGAAATAAATAGCGTTCTCTTACTAAGGCCTACAGCTGTTCAAAAACACTTAAAAACCGAACCAATAAAAAAATTCTGATTATTTAGTGTGTGTTGATAAAAGTTATAGTGTGTTGCAACCCACAGAAGCTGCAAGTCCATGTTGTAAAGGCTAAGACAGAGTCAACATGGACGAAACGAGAAGTCTCAGTTGACAAGTTCCACGTTCTTTGTTCTTTATTATTGCGTACAATAATAAAGGCAAAGAATGCGTAATTTAAACAGCTGCTTTACCGCGAACTCCAACCGCATTCGCCTATAAATATGCGTCAATGGCCAGCAACATGATCGCCAATCAGCGCCTGGAAGTTTACATGCTAGCAGGTGACAGGCCAGCCAATAAGAGAGCGCGCAGCAGCTTATCAGGCACAGCACACGTCCCATAGTCGCGCGCGGCCATCAGCGAATTGGTACGTCCACAGATCAAAGTAACCTCCACTCCATTTCGGTTCTGTGTAATTACATATTATGTGTTCCTAGGCTGCATCTAGAATACTACGCGAGATGAGGCTAAACTGGGGTCGCAGATGTGGGGAAAATCTGCGCTTCCCGGCAGCAAACTCCAAGTCATCGACACGAAAATACTATACACTGAAACACTAAATTTCCTAGGTCGATGCGGCTTGGAATAGTATACAGTTACTCGTGTCTGTCTTCACACGCTTAAATGACAAACCAATACACTTTATATGTACATATATATATATATATATATATATGTAAACATATGACCGACAATTGTTGACTGCAGGTTATTCACGAAAGAAATTGTATATATATATATATATATATATATATATATATATATATATATATATATATAACCTGTGGTCTTAGGTGAATACTAAAGGGGATTTATATGTTTGAAGTTGGACCTGAAACACTAGTTTATTGTAAATATTGGAGAAAATATTTAAAGTTGGGACATTTGAGTTTCCTGTATAATGGTAACTGAACAATGATCTGCAAACACCACAACACCTATCGCTGTCATCATAAAATTACATGTAAATATTCATGGTTAGTGCCATTATTTAGAATAACTTCTATGACGTGGTAACATTTATGGGAATGATGGATTATTAATCCGTATGTCAGAATTAGCAAAACGTTTAGCCATGTGTAAACACCTTAAGACTCGACTCGTGTTTTAATATCAAAATAATGCCTGGCAGGTGTGCAACACGCCCAACACCCAATTACACTTGTGGCTCTCAAAAAGAGGGGAAGATTCCAGAGGCAGCCGCAAAGTAACTGTAACAATTTGTTGCTTCAGATCCAACTTCAAAAATGTGTACCGCCCTTTGAATTCACTTAAGACCATACGTCGTGTACATATTTACAACTTATTTTTCCTTGATTAACGTGCAGCCAAAGTTCGTCGATAGAATTATGAAACATCCTGTGTATGTAGGTGTGTAGGTCCGTTTGTGTGTATATGTATACACATAGACACATACACTGACGTTCTGTTTGATATTTCCACCAGAAGATATGAGCTGTGATACAATATTGAATCCTGTAAAATTTCTACAGTAAAGAATTTTACCTAAGCATAAATATGTACATACCTCAAATAACGTTTGAGTACAATTAACATTCAATTTAATTAGGAATAATACCTACTAAATGTTACATGTAACTCAACACGTCAACAGTATACACAAAATAAAATTTGCACATTTGTGAAACCTAGATGTGTAAATATTTAATGCAAGATAAATAATATACGAGCAAGGATACTTGAAGTTGAAATTAAATTTGTGGCGTCGTATAATTTGGCATTCAGAAATATTTTTATGATATGTTAGTTTGTGTCGTTAAAGACGTAATATAATTTTTTTTTTTTGGTGCAGTAACCAATTATTATTTATTGTGTTAACTGGTTAGATAATTTTAGTGTTATTAGTTTATTTCCAACATATGTACACGGTTTTATAATCTGCTAATATTTGTTGCAGTTTTGTAGGACTTGGTTAATGAGCAGATTGTTGATTTGTTACCATGTCAATGGATGGCGTGTGTGTAACATTCGTCGTTTTCGTTTCAGAAGTGTGTCTGGAAACGTTTGATTCTACATAAATTTGATAGAGGCGTATCTGAACAGTTCTAAAATACTTGCTTTCAAAAATTTCTACACTTTAGAACAAGAAGGGACAGCTCGGTATATATCATTGAGAGTTGAGAGGTTTGGGTGGATCTTAACAACAAGAACTTGTGAGCCGATGAGAATGCAATGATATGAGAAATGGAACAGCGCAGGAATGAAAGAGTGGGGGAAAAGGGAGATCCTCGAGAAAACCTGACGACTAGCGGCATCGTCCAGCACGATTCCTACTTGCAAAAAATCCGGGAGTGACCCGGCCGGGGAGTGAACCAGGTTCGCCTAGGTGGAAGGTGAGCGAGCTAACCGCTCAGCCACAGCTGCCCCTTGTACATTATTGGTTTCAGTTAATAAACTTATCTGAGTTAATACAATATGCCACAAAATCGTCTATAGATTTCGTACACAACTCTGAAATACTTGGGTTCAAATGAAATATTCGTACGTTCTCTACGAGGGATATTTACATTTCCTTAACGAGCGCACGAGCACACGAACAGTTTCTTCGTTCCGTTTTAGAATGGGTGTACTGGAAGCATCACATAACATTTCCACTTCACTAATAAAAGTACCTATCACAAAGACGTTATGAAATACCTATGAAGTATCTCTAAACCCAAACTGAAATAACTAACTACAAAGAGTACCAAAACTGCAGGCTTTATTTACATCAATTAATTACTAACTTAAATCACGCTAAGATGCATTTCAGCGTCTGGAAGAGAAACACATAAGGTTTTCCAATGTATACGTTAAGCACAAAGCCTCTGTTACTTGACCAAAAATATTACGTTTTATTTGGGAAAACATTTTGTAGTCTATTTTGGTTGTCATGCTATAATTGTGTACCAGTCAAAGAACTATTATTTTTTTTCAAAATACAGGCCCTCTCACCTATTTACGTTTGGAATGCAGCATAGAACCAGCGCACTTCTGCATGCCGCATCACTCCGAACTGTAGAAACCGGACTAATCCAGTTCTATTATACTTAAGAACGTAAAGATTACTATGTGTACCTAAGCAATAAAATGATTAAAAAAAACAAAGTACCAAGCTTGTTGGGAACTTCAGGTTGTATATCTAATGTTTTACAATCATTGCACGGCGAGTTACTTATAACATTGAGATGTATGAGTTGATTGAAAACCAAATTGCCGCAATCGTCGTTGGAAAAAAAACTCAGAATATGCGTAAAGATTTTATTTATTTCTGAATTTTAAACGTTGGTTTGAGGCAGTGGGGCTAAATGAACAGACTGGCAAGCTGCACGTTAAATTTTAGCTTAACCTGAGGTATCTCAAAGAGGGCCAAAGTATAATATATATTTGCTAAAAAAAATTCAATTTTTTCCATTACCTCTTGCGCGGTAAAGAATAAGAGCGAGTTTAAAAAGCGAACAATTATGAGGAACTGAAACGGCAACAGACAATTCGAAGTATAAAAATTCGTCGCTGAGGCGGTTCTACAAAGTGGCGGTCGCCTGGGCGAGTGCTGGAAGTAATGCGGCGAAAGGGAAGCGAAAGAAAAGAGACTAAAAGGGTGTACAAATTACGAAACGAAGCAATGGGCGCTGGGCGTACGCCCCCCCCCCCC
>NQII01004714.1:0-26953 GCA_002778355.1 Clitarchus hookeri | reverse complement strand
TTTTTTCCAAAACCCAGCTTATTCCTTAACCGCGCCTGTCGCCCCCACTTGTAGCGAGCCCCTAACTTCTCATCCCCTTGATGTATGCGGCCCGCAGCACAGGCTCTGCGGAAATCCCGCAAACATTTTAAGGCTCGGCTCCACCTCTTACGTAGAAATTCTTCGTTTTTGTGCCGTATTTTCAGTTTCGGAGTAATTCCTCTGAGTTCCGAGTATAGAAAATTTACATTTCATGAGCTGTTTAGTATTTCGGTTCTTAATTTTACTACGTGTTACTTGGTTGTTGCACTGGGAGAACGATTTAGTTGCAGACACATTGTAAGTAGTTGTTTACAATTAATGATTCTTTGTTCACCCGACTAATCTGCTGTTCCTCCAAACAGTGCATTAGTTCCGTTGAACCAAATAAATAATTAAAAAGTAATTAGTTGATCAGAACAATAATTTGGCGGTTCCATCATTATATATTCGTATATAGTATACACAGCTATTTAACAAGTACGTTTAGCTTATCTGTTTTGTTACCGTAAACATTATACATATCATGGTTGATTATTTCGTTGGCTGCAGGGAAATCGGCTAATTTGTTTGCCTTCGTCCGAAAATACGGTTCGTGAGTTTGTTTGTAATTTCCGTGATAATTACAATAGTAGCAACAGTGTTTGTGAATTTATTTATGCTTATTAATGTTATAAGCAAACACAATTAAATTGCTGCAACAGGAAACAAAAATTTACCTGTAAAGCTTGAAAGAAATTTACTATCGTACATCTTTTCAAATATTAGGTTTTTAAAAATAGGTGACTTCGTAAGTAGTCACGTTATCCGAGGTTGCTGAAGCGTAGAATTGAGGTAGAAATATTCTGAATGTGAAAAGCATGCGAGTTCTTAGGTTTTTTTCTTTATAACCCAAACAGTTTGTTGTAATATTGGCTATTTAATTATTTAGTTGGGCTAATAAAATCTTCCAAAAATGTCGCTTCCGAAAAATAATTTGATGTTAGCAACAAAATATTTTATTGCCCTATACAGACAGATAAATTTGTTGCGCCAATCAAATCAAGTTTTAGTAAACAAATCCTTTCATGAGTGTATAAAAAAGGCGTGAACCTATTACAGTTTAAAATGTTGTAATGTGCAATTTGTGATAAAATGTTATTATGATAGTTCAGGTTTCATGCCTGTCGATCAGAATAATATTTCTATGGTGGCATGTTTTTAAATTTTGCTTTACTAGAACTTGAATTAGACGCATAACTAAAAATCCGATTAGGTGTGTGAGGCCGACCCTTAAATCTTGCTGAAGCCACCCGGTGTCTTTGCAAGCACACTCTACTTGGGTTGCCAGGCTATTTAGGGACAAAGCAAACGCTACAAAATTTAGTTTTGCTTGTTCATGTTCTCGCTGCTGTGAAAATGGGCTGCGTACTTAACGACCAAACAACACACGTTGCTTCCTCTCTTGAAGCACCGGCCCGGTGTGGATAAGCTGATGCTGGATTTACGTTGGCGTTAAGGAGGAAACATAAACTTGAGGCGGTTTATTGTTTCTCAAACCACAGTGTCGCGACAGATGAGATAGGAAATCTAAACTAATAACTATTATTGCAGTTCAAAGCTGTAACTAAAATTAAAGATAAGAAAACCCCGTGTTTATAATATTGCAACTTGCATTCCAATTCAGGTTAGTGAGATATGGAGGTATTAATAAAATAAACTGAATAATCTCATTTCCAAATTTATTTCTGATAGTCTAAACGATCATAATACTATAATTTTAAAAATGTAAGTTTCTATACTAGTGAGCGCCACTTTTACGCTTATCTCAATTGTAATTATTCGTCACTTTCTTTACTCAACCTATACTCACATATATACTATTCAAGGTAAACTGAGCACTTTTGGTGTCAACCTTAGAAAATTGTCACTGCCCTTACCTGCATGTATTTTAAAAGGCACGCTGACTTGCGTGCACTCAACAAAGTTGGTAATGAAGAAAGGAATATAGATCCGTGTTATTACGTTGAATTAGACGAGCTAGGTAACTTTTTGCGAATAGTGAATTTGTTTCTTTTGCATTCTGCCTTTCGTGATTAATATATGTGTACATATAGGAATATTAGAAGAAATACTTCTTTTCCTAAAAATTTAAGTTTTGCTTTACCGTCGCATGAATAGAGTGATGAGGCAAATGGCAAAGTTTATTTAACGTATTGTGTATGAACATACTCTGCGTACAAGTAAATATTAGGAGGTGCATTAAAAATGGATTGTTTTACGGTGAACTGCTTTATAATAATACCTCGCATATTTACAAATATACGTTCTAAACGTCCACTGCCAAAGCATTTACATCGTCCCAAATACCCATTACTCAAAAAAGTCTTATTTCTTTGCAGTCCAGACCGTTATTTTCAGACTATGCTCTCCCAATAGTAGCGCGTTGCACTCGCCGGTCACTGTACCGTCTCCGGTCGTCTTCACACTCCCACATCACGAGCACTCGGCACTGCTGGGCATTCAAGTCTGCAGACAGAGGCAGTAGCTGAGACGACCTGGCTCAGAATGTTCTTCGCCCCTCGGGTCGCGCCGATGGAGGTGACGACCAGAAACTTCGCGCAACGTCTCCCGGCATACTCCAGTTAGTATGAGTGATGTCAGTCCCATTAGCGATAACCAGGCAGGTGAAGCTGCCACCCCTTCCACTTCACCGGTTGAGGCGTTACAAACTGAACATTGTCATCACTGTTGTGGCAATAAACTACTGTTACACGCGTACAGCATTGCTGGATGCGGGCGCCGTGTTAAAGTGAAATCCAAATGAGAAAATAATGGGATGAATTCTAAAATGCGTTGGACGAGTCCACTGCCACTGCATCAAGGGGCGGGGTTGTTCAATTCAGTGGCCACAGTGGCTCAGTGCGGATGGACAAGAGCTGCTCTGCGTGTGAAAATTATTTATCAAAAAACTAAGTCACGCAGCAGGGTATTTAACAGCGCGGTAGTAAAGAACGATGTTATCAGTTAGGCCTATATAGCGCCAGGAGAGTCACGTGGTTTCCCTTCCTCCAGCGGCAAGCGTTTGGGAGAGCCCTCTCCTACAACGCCTCCTTTACCTTCGCACACTCAAAGCTGCGCGAAGATTACTTTTTCTCACTTGAACTATACAATACTTGGCTATTCGCGGTTCAACGCTGTGGAGTGTGACTCACCTCGACCCCCCCCCCCCTTCCTTTTCAGACCTTTCACCTCTACATCGCAGGTGGTCAGGGGCATGATTTACAGTCAACCTAACTGGCGTCACAGCACTTTCCTCCCTTCTGCTGGAGGAGTAGACGACTTGAGAAGATCAGCAAGAATCTTCTAGTAATCTCCGTCCTCGTCGCAAAACTGACACGTAGAGAAGTTTCTGGACCAGAATCAAAGAGACTATAAATACCCCTGCAGCCAGAGGGGAGTCAGACTGTGCATTAGCCATTTGGCTGAAATGCAGTTTTGGGTATAATCTGGTGCAGCGAGAAACACCAGCGAACAGGAGAGATGACATCAGAGAGTGCGAGATGACAGCATACGAGGGTGTGCGTTGTATGAATTGACAAGAGGGGGTGGTAACCGATGAGTAGAAGGCGTGCTTGGGGGCGCTCGGAGCAATCTGAAATATTCCGGACTGCTGAAATGTGGACCGAATTAAGGTAGAACTGTATGAATGTGTGATGTGGATTTCGTTGTAAATATAACACCTGTCAAATATGGTCATGTAATTTATAAAATAATCCAAAAGGCTGTAATACATTGTTTATTGAGACTGATTATAGTTATTTGATTGAATTACTTTCTGTGGGGGACGGGTGCTTATGTTATAATTAGTTGTAAAAATCAGTTACCAGAAATTTGTTGAGATATATCAGTTTGAGAGTATTTTCTTTGTAGTATTTGTAAATATATTTCGAAATTATTATTAACTACTTCTTTTAAAACCTCCATCACATAAAGAACCTTGATAAGCCTACTGACTTTGACAAATTGTACCACTACTCTTAATTATTTACAAGTTTTGCGTCCGCGACATATCAGAAGTACTGTATATTTTTGTTTTTAATTTTTCCTCCGTCCGAGAAATATGTCACGCAGCTTGTTCGTGATTCGTTGGCAAATTATTTTCCTCGCAATGCGTCCTTTGTGCCAAGGTAAACTCAGCATGAGGGGTAAGTGTAATACAGTTAAGACTGCGTTAAAACCAAAATAATTAGTGCAATTAGAAATAGATTTCTTTATTTTTAGAGAGATGGTACCATAAGAACTTTTTTGGAAACCTGTAAGATGGAAGGCTCCTTATTTGCCTTTTTAGAAACGTATTTTATGTGTTCTATTACACATGATTATTGCAATTTCATCTTCGCGCGTTATCTTTATTTTTGAGAACATTCAATTGAAGCAAAAGTTTGACCAATTTTATTAAATTTGTTAGTAATGCGAACATGTTGATATTTGTTGATGAATGTGCAAATACAAGAACTATTGTGTCTTAACCAAGGAGTCCTTCATATATTGATGCGCCACTGCACAAAGAGAACACGGTCGCTTGTTACACTTGGCCAGTCTGTAGATTGGCAGAAGGACGATACGGGAAGTAGAACACTAGAATGAACGGGTGACATAAAAGTAAACCAAGAATATTTTACTTTTGTAAGTCTTGCCACGGAAGCGACACGTTAGATGCCGCCTGTAGAATTAATTGTCACGTGGGATTTCCGAACGGAACGTAAACATTCAACATAAGGTCCTTTCGACCAACAACGGAGCTGAGTTGATATTGTGGCACAGAATATTTAATCGTATAAGTCATGCAAAAAAAATTTTTTTTATCTTTTTTTATGATTAAATATTAATTGTTGGGTTTACTTTTCGGAAAGAGGGGTGACAACTCGTCGCATAAGGAAGATTTCAGCTGTTTGGAAAAATGCTCCTTTTTATTGAAAAGTAAAATATTATTTGAAAGGTTATTTACATATACGGCACTACAAGTCCACTGTATACGTATTTTAAGCCTCATTTTTACTTGCAGTATCTCTTTTAGTACTGAAATTTTAGAAGCAATTTAAAAATTATCATTTAAAGATAAAACAATATTTTAATGACACTCTATCGTAAAATATGTTTCCTAAGCATGACAAAAGACAAATTATTTCTGGTTCTAAGAAAAAAACGAAATAAAACAGCTCTGATAGGAGTAAATACTGTAAGGTTTTTCTCCGTCAGTGGGACAAAGCATGTTCGTTAAGGGATGGAGGTCTTTATTAAATAAAAGAGTTAACTATAATCTCCTAATTTATGAAAAATAATTACAATGAATCTACTCTCCTCTAAAAATGTCACCATAAACTGTTACCTCTTTCTATTTAAAATTAATAATTCAATAAACATATTTATGATACATTAAAGAAATTAATTAAATTAAATAACAAAAATCAGTCACAATAGACAGTGTATCAAAACCTAACGAATTACTGCATAAATTATGTGGCCATACTTCACAGTTTAAATACGTGCAATAAAGTCCGTATCATATGATCCTAAATTCCCACCTCAGTAAAGTCCAGATCCCACCAGTTCACAATGTTCTAGAGTTCTCCAAACACCCTCATGCACAATAGCTTTCACTCGTCGGGTATTAAACCCTCTCTTCCATTCACACCACAAAAATCTCGTTCGTAGTCATCTCGCAATCTTCTGTCGTCGTTTGTCCTCTTCGTCAATGTCCATCGCCGTACTCGACTTCGTCCTGGTTACCGCACTTAGCAAAATACTTCTACCGACAGACAGTCCAGCTGCGGCTGCAATTTATAGTGTCTTCGGCGATTGCCCAGAAATTTCTCTTAATGCCGCGTTGCGCCGAGAGTCCTAGTTCCCATAATATGCTTGCGCATCCTGTAAACTCTAAACTTGTTGGCTTCTCCAGCACGAGGGAGGAGTATGGGCTTTGACGTCAATCAGGTCACCGCTGTCAAGCAGTCTCCCGGCGAACGGTTTCTGCATGAGGGGTGAGGAGGGTCGAAGTTGGTCTGCCCCCACAGAGCCGGACCGCACATGGAGCTCGAGTCTAGTCCTTCAGTTGGCGCCTAACACTGCTCCCTCCTTAAGTCCGTTCGTCTCAAACAGTCTCTCAAACATCTGGACCTTCGTTTAGTGCCAGTCGGTCGATCTGAACTACCTTATACGTTTCCTCCAGGGAGTCCCGACGACAGATTTGGAGTGAGGTATCGCTCACTCGATTAAAAATTTGGTAATGGCCTTCCCAACATCCTTGGCACTGAGATATACTGCCCCCAAGATGTTTCCTTTCATACAGCTACACTAGCTGCCCTTCAATGAATGCATTGCTTTCAACTCTCGGATCACGTCGATTGTTCCTCGCGAGGTCAGTAGGTAATGGGATATGATCGCATATTGCCCTGGCTGTCTTCCTCCTTCCGAAGACGCATATCTGCAGCTTCGTCTGTCAACTGGACTTCTCTAGTTTTCTCGCCTGCTTTAACTGCGGAGTGACTTCTTAGGCGGCGCGACTCTAGTATCCTTGTTCTTCGTACTACAATATAGCGATCTCTCTTCGTTCCCTCAGATAGGACGTTGTCAGTAATGGACCTGTAATTTGGACAGGCCATACTGTGGCTGTGAGTTCCATATTTCAGGGCAGCTTTTCTCAGGCCCATTCCTCGATGACTAGTCTCGGGTAGCATCCCTGGACACCGGGCACGTAAGTGTCCCTCCTATTCCCAGTTCCAACATTCTCGGCGCCTATGTCGACGAGGGACAGGTGTCGCTGCCTCTATGGAGTCCAGAAGTTCCCCTACCCTGTTTCATCAACAAGGTCTCGGTCGTACTCACGTCTGGCTTCTGGGTCCTGGAGTTCCTCTGCAGGCACTGGATTCTCAAGTGTTTTGTCTGGCCACACTCCCAATATTCCCGATGCTTAGGTGGACAAAAACTGGATTTCCTAGCACATACTCTGCCAACAATGTCTTTCATTGTGTCGTCCGACTTCCTCAAGATGTCCAGGATGCTATCTCCATCATCGACATTTACCGCGTATCTGTCTGTACTGCATGCCGGAATGTTGGCTACTGCTTTGCTGATTCCACCTCTAATGCTCAGGTAAGGGAATCGTTCATGCTGTGTAGCGATGCCAGGCGTACAGCTTGGCGCATATCCGGCAATAGCATCCACGGAAAAGTCGACTGCATTTGCGTATCGTGCCTCCTCAGAGCATCCCTCAAGATACAGGTGTGTTAGCCTCACGATGTCCTACCAAAACTACTGTAGTGGTTCCCTTGGTCACTGGGTGTGGCTTTGGGCATGTCGCAGATATCGATCGCCAAATTGCAGCTACATGGCAGACATCAATGTGGAGAAGTACAGTCGATATTGTTCTGGCTGGAACTGCAGTATGATCAGTGCAGGTCCCCTTAGTATAGCCGCCAGATAGTACGCCCGTTGCTCGTGAGTCCAGCCATCCCGGGCGGCAACAATCTCGAACTGATGCTGGTATTGGCGCCAGGGTGTCTGTACATCGTAGGAGGTGGGCGTTATTGTGACGCCTTTACCCACCCCTGGCTGAGGCGTACCCACACTGCAGAACTGCTGCATCTCTCCAGCTACGGCTGTATTGGTGGCGATCGCTTCCTTCTCCTAGCTGCCCACCATCGTCAGTTCGGTGGGGGTCGACCTTAGCTCCGCCTCAGTCGCTGCATGTCTTCTCGCTGCTGCAGGAACTCCTGCAATTTCTACTTAAGGGAACTCACCTCCTGGTCCACTTTACACTCGACACTGTGCAACCTTTCGTTGACACAATCCATCCTTTCGTTCACACTGTCTATTCTCTCCCTCACATTTTTAATTTTGTGGCCGACGGAGTATATTTTATTGTTTACTAACTCGCTTACACCTTCTGTTTTTCACTCCACATTTCCGTCTACACTGTCTATTTTTCTATCCATCACTTCGCTAACACTCTCTAATTTTCCTGTCTACGAGTTCACTAATAATACTAACTTGACTATTTACATTTGCATTAGCATTATCTAACACTTTAATTACTTGGAAATTAACAAATTCCCNACGAGTTCACTAATAATACTAACTTGACTATTTACATTTGCATTAGCATTATCTAACACTTTAATTACTTGGAAATTTACAAATTCCCTAACACTATGTATTTTACTATTTATACTGTCATTAACACTATCTATTTTAATACTTACATTCTTGTCAGCAATACTAATTCGGCTACCATGTCCTTCGATCAAAGCTCGTAGTGCCTTTTTATCTGCCGCCATTTTCTTTGTTAACATTCATAGTTGTATTAATAATTTTTCGACCTGTTGCTACTACTATTATTAGACCTATGCTACAAATTTATCCTATTGGTTTTACCAAACTGTAATTTTAATAATGTTTATTTTATATTAAACAAAATTATGTTAATCACACTTCTGACACCAGTGTTACGTCTTTCTCAGCGCCAGTGGGCTAAACAAGGTTCGTTAAGCAAGGAACCTTTTCATTAAATAAAAAAAGAGTTACCTACATTTTCCTAATTTATATAAAATAATCACAAAGAAAATTCNCGCCATTTTCTTTGTTAACATTCATAGTTGTATTAATAATTTTTCGACCTGTTGCTACTACTATTATTAGACCTATTCTACAAATTTATCCTATTAGTTTTACCAAACTGTAATTTTAATAATGTTTATTTTATATTAAATAAATTATGTTAATCACACTTCTGACACCAGTGTTACGTCTTTCTCAGCGCCAGTGGGCTAAACAAGGTTCGTTAAGCATGGAACCTTTTCATTAAATAAAAAAAGAGTTACCTACATTTTCCTAATTTATATAAAATAATCACAAAGAAAATTCNTGGAACCTTTTCATTAAATAAAAAAAGAGTTACCTACATTTTCCTAATTTATATAAAATAATCACAAAGAAAATTCTCTATTCTCAATATATAACAATAAATGGATAGCTCTTGTTATTTATAATTAATATATTCAATAAGTTTATTTACAATTACCTCAAATAATATAATTAAATTAAATAGAAAAAATCAGTCACAATAGACAGTGTATCAATATCAAACGAATTATTTATAAATTATACATCCATATTTGACCGTTCAAATATGTACAATTAAGTCCGTATCCCATGATCATACAGTCCCACCTCAGTTTAATCCAGATCCCACCAGTCCGAATGTTCTCCAAGCTCCATCATGCACAGTAGTCTTCACTCGTAGGGTATTATGCCCTCTCTTCCGTTCACAGCCCAAACACCTCGTCCGCTGTCGTATTTCAATCTTCCATCATCGTCTGACCTCTTCACCGATGTCCCTCGCCGTAACCGGCGTCACCCCTATTAAAGGAAACTTAGCAAAAGACTTCTACCAACATATTGCCGACCGTCCAGCTATGGCTGCTATTTATAGTGTATTCGGCGATCGCCCATAAATCTGTTTAACCGTAGCATTGCGCCGAGGGTCCTAGTTCCCAGAATATTCTTGCGTATCTTCTAAACTCGTCAGCTTCACAAGCAGGAGGGGGGAAGATGGGCTGTGACGCTAGCCAGGTCGCCGCTGTCAAGCATTCCCTTGGTCTGCGGTTTCTTCTTGAGTGGTGAGGAGGATTGATAATGGTNAAGAGCTGAACCGCGCTTGGAATTCGCGCCTCGTGCGTCAGTCGGTGCGTAAAAATGCCTTTGCTTAGCCAATTTACTTATTGATTTGCTACCATTTTATAGCAAGTGGTTACAAGAATATGCCAGCCTTATCGAACCAGTAATTGACACGGAATGTAGGAATACAAATGGTGGAAGGAGATGAAATTTTCGAATGCGCAATTTGTAAGTGACAAGATTATTCCCTTAAAAGCAAACTGCTCGTATTCCAATGTGACGTGGCCTCAGTACAAATTTTCATTGGGCGATTTTATCTAACATAAATATCGATATGATTAAAATACTGTTAAGCACAGGTGAATATCACGCCTCGCCTGAAATATTTGTTTAAAAATGCACCTATAATAAACCAAGGCCTATTTTTGGACCACAATCATGACTGAAACTTTTTTTAATGGAGTGGATTCTGCATACCACTGCATAAACACTTTACCTAGGCAATTCTTCTGCACATTTGTCAGATTTTAACTACAAGTGTAATATGGCGTGTGACAATAAAACTATTTCCTTCAATTGTAGTTCATATATTTGGTGTCAATAATAGAACACTTTAACCTATTGGAAGATATCAGTTTGATATTGACACGTTTTCATAAACAGCGTACGTTTACATGTTTTCTCGATGTTTAGTATGTAAAATTGGTACCCAAAATTGTGTTTAGCAAAGGAAATTATAAACATGGTGGAATTACCCAAATTGCTCTTTATTTGCTTTATTTTTAGATGGACCCAGTCATGGGAACTCTNATTATAAACATGGTGGAATTACCCAAATTGCTCTTTATTTGCTTTATTTTTAGATGGACCCAGTCATGGGAACTCTTTATTGATTTACGAAATTGTTACTCTGAAACACAAATATTATAAAATAATAAGAAATTTTACTTATTTAGGCTTAAAAGTTTATAAAATATAAAAATTAATTGCACAAAATAGAAATTGATTATAATCATGCCTGTACAAAATTAGGATATATATANTTATGATCATGCCTCTACAAAATTAGGATATATATAAAAAAAGCAGCAAACGAATACTACATTGTTTTGAGTAAAAAATACTTTAAGAAGATGTCCGCTGACTCAGTGGACACTCTGTTCACGTTGCAGTTGTAAAGATTATTTATCATCTTTACAGCTTTAAACATGGGCTAAATAAGCTTATTGCAAACTTATTTACATCAACTATACTAAAAAGTATAGTTTAATCAGCTTATGTATCATTGAAAGAATTCCTTATAGTATAAATTACTTTTTTTTAAGAATTAAAATAATTTGGCAAACAAAGGGTTTAGACTAACGTTGGTTTATAAAATTCGGCAGGAAAAAAAAAATTTCACCTGGAAAACTTGGTAAATTCTGGAAATTTTGTAACTGATTTTGAGTGGTCAACATCCCTAAATTTATGAGGCAGTTCAAGATTATACGAGGAGAATTATATTATGTCTTTACATTAGCTAATAAGGTGTTGAAATATGTCTTTCTGTTGAAAGAAAGGTGAAACACTGAAAAATTGACCTAACATGGCCTATATACTTTACTTGTATGTGTGTCATAACAAATAAGACTGTTTACAGTTATCAATTCCTTCCGTTGTATTTAAAGTTATGTTTGTAGGTTTATTTAATTTTTGTGTTTCGTGTAATTTTTGTGGCCTGATGTTTGTAATTTACTGTTACAGGATAATTAAAATGAAGACCTGTCTGGACACATAGATCCTGAATTGGATTTCAGTACAGAAACAGAGTGCAAAATATTTGTTGCCGGCATCTCCAGCTTAACACAAGCAGTCACGGGTCTGCTGACGTTTCATTACGCCTGCAACTTTGAATATCCAAAAAAAAGGGAAAATTCTTCCTTCATAAAGATGATGGGTGGAATTGAAGGTAGTGCAATTCCACAGAAGATTCAAAATTGTTTTGCTAATTGAAAGGTGCATTAATATTGTGTCTTACTTAGTGTACATTTTTGAAAGCTGCATCAGTTTATAAGTTTATATTTGATTTATTGCGTATTTACAATAAGTGTCTCTTTCTGACTGAATTTTAATGCTACATTAATTGCATATTGTTTTAGGTATAATTTATTTCTTGTTAATAAGTACNATCTTTCTGACTGAATTTTAATGCTACATTAATTGCATATTGTTTTAGGTATAATTTATTTCTTGTTAATAAGTACGTGTGTGTTCTGCATAGGTAACATTTAACAGTGTAGAACATATTGTAGCAAATTGTGTTATAGTTTATTTCTTGTAAATAAAACTCAGGTGTTGTGTGCGAGTAATATTAAACAGTGTACAACTTAAAAGGAAATTCAATTTCAATTTTATCTTATTTTTGTTTCCATCTGCATATATCCTCAATTTTTCTGTAACAAATTATTATTCTGCAATCTTATAAAAAGAGGTGACAAAAGTAATGGGATAGCAATATGCAAATATACAGATGGCAGTAGTATCGCGTACAAAATGTATAAACGAGCAGTGCATTGGCTGGGCTTCCATTTGTAGTCAAGTGATTCATGTGGAAAGGTTTCTGACGTGATATGACCGCGCGACCGGAATTAACAGACTTTGAACGTGGAATGGTAGTTGGAGCTAGACGCATCGGACATTCCATTTCGGAAATGGTTAGGGAATTCAACATTCCGAGATCCNATTATAAACATGGTGGAATTACCCAAATTGCTCTTTATTTGCTTTATTTTTAGATGGACCCAGTCATGGGAACTCTGTATTGATTTACGAAATTGTTACTCTGAAACACAAATAGTATAAAATAATAAGAAATTTTACTGATTTAGGCTTAAAAGTTTATAAAATATATAAATTAATTGCACAAAATAGAAATTGATTATGATCATGCCTCTACAAAATTAGGATATATATAAAAAAAGCAGCAAACGAATACTACATTGTTTTGAGTAAAAAATACTTTAAGAAGATGTCCGCTGACTCAGTGGACACTCTGTTCACGTTGCAGTTGTAAAGATTATTTATCATCTTTACAGCTTTAAACATGGGCTAAATAAGCTTATTGCAAACTTATTTACATCAACTATACTAAAAAGTATAGTTTAATCAGCTTATGTATCATTGAAAGAATTCCTTATAGTATAAATTACTTTTTTTTAAGAATTAAAATAATTTGGCAAACAAAGGGTTTAGACTAACGTTGGTTTATAAAATTCGGCAGGAAAAAAAAAATTTCATCTGGAAAACTTGGTAAATTCTGGAAATTTTGTAACTGATTTTGAGTGGTCAACATCCCTAAATTTATGAGGCAGTTCAAGATTATACGAGGAGAATTATATTATGTCTTTACATTAGCTAATAAGGTGTTGAAATATGTCTTTCTGTTGAAAGAAAGGTGAAACACTGAAAAATTGACCTAACATGGCCTATATACTTTACTTGTATGTGTGTCATAACAAATAAGACTGTTTACAGTTATCAATTCCTTCCGTTGTATTTAAAGTTATGTTTGTAGGTTAATTTAATTTTTGTGTTTCGTGTAATTTTTGTGGCCTGATGTTTGTAATTTACTGTTACAGGATAATTAAAATGAAGACCTGTCTGGACACATAGATCCTGAATTGGATTTCAGTACAGAAACAGAGTGCAAAATATTTGTTGCCGGCATCTCCAGCTTAACACAAGCAGTCACGGGTCTGCTGACGTTTCATTACGCCTGCAACTTTGAATATCCAAAAAAAAGGGAAAATTCTTCCTTCATAAAGATGATGGGTGGAATTGAAGGTAGTGCAATTCCACAGAAGATTCAAAATTGTTTTGCTAATTGAAAGGTGCATTAATATTGTGTCTTACTTAGTGTACATTTTTGAAAGCTGCATCAGTTTATAAGTTTATATTTTATTTATTGCGTATTTACAATAAGTGTATCTTTCTGACTGAATTTTAATGCTACATTAATTGCATATTGTTTTAGGTATAATTTATTTCTTGTTAATAAGTACGTGTGTGTTCTGCATAGGTAACATTTAACAGTGTAGAACATATTGTAGCAAATTGTGTTATAGTTTATTTCTTGTAAATAAAACTCAGGTGTTGTGTGCGAGTAATATTAAACAGTGTACAACTTAAAAGGAAATTCAATTTCAATTTTATCTTATTTTTGTTTCCATCTGCATATATCCTCAATTTTTCTGTAACAAATTATTATTCTGCAATCTTATAAAAAGAGGTGACAAAAGTAATGGGATAGCAATATGCAAATATACAGATGGCAGTAGTATCGCGTACAAAATGTATAAACGAGCAGTGCATTGGCTGGGCTTCCATTTGTAGTCAAGTGATTCATGTGGAAAGGTTTCTGACGTGATATGACCGCGCGACCGGAATTAACAGACTTTGAACGTGGAATGGTAGTTGGAGCTAGACGCATCGGACATTCCATTTCGGAAATGGTTAGGGAATTCAACATTCCGAGATCCACAGTGTCAAGAGTGTGCCGAGAATACCTCATTTCAGGCATAACCTCCCAACATGGACAACGCAGTGGCCGACCGCCTGCATTTAATGACCGAGACCTACGACGTGTGCGCAGAATGATCAGTGTTAACAGACAAGAAACACTGCGTGAAATAACCGCAGGAATCAATGTGGTACGTATGACGGACGTGTCCGTTAGGACAGTGCGGAAAACTTTATCTGTACTGGACTATGCCAGCATGACATCGCCTGCATCGCCTCTCCTGGGCTCGTGACCATATCGGTAGGACCCTAGATGACTGGAAAATCGTGGCTTGGTCAAATGAGTCCCGATTCCAGTTGGTAAGAGCTGATGGTAGTGTTCCAGTGTGGCGCAGACCCCCACGAATCCATGGACCCAAGTTGTCAACAAGGAACTGTGCAAGCTGGTGGTGGCTCCATAATGGTGTGGGCTGTTTTTACATGGAATGGACTGGGTTCTCTGGTCCAACTGAACCGATCATTGACTGGGAAGGGTTATGTTCAGCTTCTTGGAGACCACTTACAGCCATTCATGAACTACATGTATCCAAACAACGGTGGAATTTTTATGGATGACAATGCGCCATGTCACCGGACCACAACTGTTCGCGATTGGTTTGAAGAACATTCTGGACAATTCCAGCAATTGATTTGGCCACCAAGATTGCCCGACATGAATCCCATTGAATCGTTATGGGACATAATCGAGAAGTCAGTTCGTGCACAAACTCCTGCACCGGCAATACTTTCGCAATTATGGACGTCTATAGAGGCAGCATGGCTCAATATTTTTGACGGGGACTTCCAACGACTTGTTGAGTCCATGCCACAACGCATTGCTGCACTTCGCCGGGCCAAAGGAGTTCCGACACGATTTTAGGAGGTATCCCATGACTTTTGTCACCGCAGTGTATGATAACATACTGAGTTTAGGGCAAGATGCATTTTCCTGCACTATATAGCGCAAAGTAAAAGCTTATGTAATTAATTACAGAAACAATTATCCCAACACTGTTTGCAATGGTAGGAAAGTGTCGGCTAGTCCAGGCCGGCGGTTATCCCCGGCCAGTGGTAGTTTCAATTAATCCCGCGCACATAGGTAAACAAATAACACGCCACAATGACCGCAGCGCCATTTAGCCCTATAATCGAGTCAACCCGGACGTGACCGCCGAGCGAACAACACGTTACAATCGTTAATTTACCTGTGCTTTTATTGTTATGTGCGCCGTTTACATTTTTAACTCAGTTATTGTTTATAAAATGTTAGTACTTCACCATGATTTATTGATTATCCATTAAGATCTTGATTCAAGTGTATAAGTTAGGTTAATAATTTAGTTTATCTTTATTGTCAGTGTTCCTAGTAAATAAAAACCTAGAATGTGGCGTCGGGTACCACCGGACACGATGTTGTCGGGTAACCCCGGACATTTTTTAATGGAGAAATGTTTATTTATTGTAACGTAATGTTAAAGCAAGTGTGTATACTGTTGTTATCTTTTGCAGAAACACTTCAAAATTACCAAATGTCAAGGTAAGAATTACACACCGAGGAAATTGGGTTGAAAATAAAATGAAATGGGCTATGCTATCTGTCCAGGAAAAAACAACATCTGTGAGAGAAGCAGCTGAGAGATATAAGGTGCCTAGAGCAAATGAATTGCTGAAACAGCTGAGCCATTTTCCTGATGCTAAGAAACGTCGTACAGTGCGTTCCCAAAAAACACAAACGTGTGATATTCTGACATCTTCACCGTTCAAAAACGCGCTGGCAGAGAAAAAGCCTGCAACCAATATAAACAAGGCGGCAGTTAATAAAATTAACACAAAGAACAACATTCAAAGTTTGGTTCAGCAACAAAGAGACCAGGGAACAGAATGCATCATTTGCGGAGAAAATTTCCAAGAAGACTGGAGCCAGTGTTATGAATGCGAAGACTGGGCGCACGAAGCGTGTGTGGACATTGACCCTTCGGAGGAATACTATTTTTGTGATGTACGAGTATGTAAGGTCAAAAAACCGTTTGATCATCAATAAATCTATGACCGGGGCTACATGTCCGGGGCTACTCTCCAAAAATGTATCCACTTTAATATCCACTTAAAATAGTAGCATGAATGCAAGACTGGATATAGGCTAAGAAAATGAATCTATCAGATTGTTCCTTAATTTTAATTGTGAGAGACATGTTGTATTTCCATTCTAGTATAAAAATTAAGATTTAATTCTATTTATTTTCAAAATGTCATGAATACATAAATAAAATTCATTGCATTTTGAAAATCAACAGAATCAAATCTTTATTTATGTGGCAGGGGCTATCCGCATCTCCCCTATAGCAACATATTAATGTAATACTTAACATTCTTGACTTCGAGTTTTTACAGCTAGCGTCGGCTGTAGTTTGTGTATTTATTATACAAAATTAACTCATCTCGCTTTGGGTTAATTGAATAGCGTTGCGCCCTACGTCCGGGCGCTACTTTAACTTGAGGTANTTACATATATCCTCAAACTTACAGTTTGTGTCCTTTTGAAATATAAAACCCATCCAAGCATTTTCAAATTTGTTTTCATGAACTCTGCTGCTCGTAAGAATGTAACGTGCTAATGATCAGGCTGTTATGATTTTATTTGGTTTATTCAAATGCAGTTTCAATGAGTGAGATTAGA
This sequence comes from Clitarchus hookeri, assembly GCA_002778355.1. Taxonomy (NCBI): domain Eukaryota; kingdom Metazoa; phylum Arthropoda; class Insecta; order Phasmatodea; family Phasmatidae; genus Clitarchus; species Clitarchus hookeri. The sequence continues at coordinate 10,065 of NQII01004714.1, read as the reverse complement.
AAACATTACTCTGCGAGTAAGTACTAACTCTTAAACTAATCCAAAACAGACTAAGCAAATATTATAAATGGTCCAAAGTTATCCAATAACATTAGCTTTCCTTGGGAGTAAATTTTTACACATGAAATATCAGTGAGTACCAAAGAATAAAATAAAATTGTGGCGTGAAATTTAAATCAAGTTATATCTTTCTTAGTTATTCAAAAGATGCGGTAATTTTTGGGTGTGAGTAATTGAATTTACAATTGGGTTAGTACCGAAAAGAAAATTGAAGTTTTAACAGTAATGAAAATTAAGTATAATGTGTTTCAAAACAAAAAAAATTAAGTGGGAAAATAAGTTAGATGCAGTTTGCTCCTACGATTGCAAATTTAATACGAATATTTCTGCAAAATATATCTTGTTAGTGATATCAAAATTATTTATGCTAAAATACTAAATTTACGCAAATACTTAGGAAGGTTGTATGTGTCACATTGTCCCTATTTCAGTTAAATTTTTGTGAAGAAACAGAGTTATAAAATCTGTAATGAATGCAGGTGGATTTTTGACTAGGACAAACATCTTTAATCAAGTAACTGTTTTTTTTTTAACCAAAAATTGTATTTGCTCTTGCATCACTCCAACACAAAACTAACCAGACTTTTTTTTTCAATTTTATCCTTTTTTATTGTACTTTAATAATTGAGTACCAATCTGGAATGCAGCCTGAAGCACAGACTGTGCAAAACAACAGTTTGCTGTAGATTCTTTGTTTAAAAAGTTTGTATATGTTTTTCTGTCAAGTAGAGTGGGACATGTGAAAAACAATATAATATTAAACTTGATGAAATTTTAGAGGAATTATGACGTATACAATTAAGAATGGTCAATTAACATTAATTGTATGTGTTTAAAAATTCACTGGAAGTTTTTTAATGCAAGTGTGTGGCAAACCTCCAGCTATTCTGAATGCATCTCTTCAATTGCATTAAAACAATGCTCTAGTAGCCATAATTTTATTTTGTTCGTGTGCCTGTTGTAGCACTCTGTAAGGACAGAAATGTAATAGAACTTTTGTTCATCGCTCAGTAGTATAATTATAAGCATAAATTTAACATAAATGTGTCTCATGTTAAAAACTTCCATCGGGATGTGTTGGACTGGATTGTACGACTATTCTATTATGATAATTGCTTAATCTCTAATAAATTATTTAGACATTAAATAATTAATTACAAAATTACTCTGATTCAAGATGCAGACTTACATAGTTACGGAATGGCATACTACACGCAAATTGTCTGGGCTGTTCACATTCCCAATATTTGGGTAATATCAGTATATGGGTTGGTAATAAACTTTTAGGATTTAGGATCCATAAATTACTACAAAAACCTACTGTAGATAGGGACATGTAAAAATACACTTATTTAGATTATTACTTCTACCTCTTTGGGAATTTGTTTGAAAACTTGACACCTTGGCTTACCTGTAGGTCATTGAAAAGTATTTGTTTGTAGTTATGATAAATAATTGGCAAATGTTAGGTGTGTTAAAAATTGTGGCTGAATTGAGTAATCTTAACTGTTATTCAGAATTCCGGTTTCACTGCCTGGAACCAAGCTTGCAATTCCTTTGGTTTACCTGAGAAACAGTAAATTTTGTTTATATAAAATTTTTTATTTCTGTATGTTTTACTGTGTTAGTCAGGTGTAAATTGTGTAAATTATGATGACCGACTTCTTTATGCAATTGGACAATACGACCAGTATTACTGGTTCAGTTCCATTTAGTGCTTTTTAAAATTGTGATGCTTTGATTTTGTGGAAACAGATAACGTGCCCTTCTCGAAGCACAGACACATTTGAGTGAGAGCTTCAAATGCTTGCTGGGCATTATTTAAAAGACACNTGTAGTTATGATAAATAATTGGCAAATGTTAGGTGTGTTAAAAATTGTGGCTGAATTGAGTAATCTTAACTGTTATACAGAATTCCGGTTTCACTGCCTGGAACCAAGCTTGCAAATCCTTTGGTTTACCTGAGAAACAGTAAATTTTGTTTTTATAAAAATTTTTATTTCTGTATGTTTTACTGTGTTAGTCAGGTGTAAATTGTGTAAATTATAATGACCGACTTCTTTATGCAATTGGACAATACGACCAGTATTACTGGTTCAGTTCCATTTAGTGCTTTTTAAAATTGTGATGCTTTGATTTTGTGGAAACAGAAAACGTGCCCTTCTCGAAGCACAGACACATTTGAGTGAGAGCTTCAAATGCTTGCTGGGCATTATTTAAAAGACACAAGACAACCACTTGTAACGGTACAAGGCACGTCCGTGTTACAGAGTAAGGTACATTCTTGTATACAAATGAGGCAAGGCCTTGTAGAATTAAAAGGCATGTCCTTGTCAAAGTACAGAGTATGACTAAAAAAAAACACAGTAAAAGGCGCTTGTAAAAGTACAAGACGTATTCTTGTAAAAGTACAAGGTATCTCTTTGTAGTAAACCAAAACCAGTACTTGTAAAAGTGCATGGCATGCATTTGTGGAAACCCAAGGCATGTCCTAGTAAAAGTGCAACATATGCATTTTTAGGAACACGAGGCATGTCCATGTAAAATTGTAAGGTATGCTTTAGTAAAAACAGAAGGCACGTCTTCGTAAAAGTGCAAGGTAAGCATTTGTAGAAACACAAAGCAGGCCATTTTAAAATTGCAACACAAGCCTTTGTAGAAACACAAAAAAAGCATTTGTATAAACTTAAGGCAGAACTTTGTAAGAATACAAGGAACGCATTTGTAGAAACACAAGGCAGGCCCTTGTAAGAATACACGGTGCATTCTTGTTAACCTTACAAAGCTAAGTTTTGTAGTTTTACAAAGGAATTATTTGCCAACAGACTTTCCAACGATTTTCTTTGTAAAAGTACAAAACCTTTTTATTTTTAGAGTTTACTCAAGGATCATGCATTACAATTTCCTTTAGACTTTCCGCCAATAAAATAATAGGGAAAACACGGAAAGACCTATTGGTGCACGCAGCGGGACGAAAACACTGCGCGCCAGTTGAGAGCCATGCGCTTACTGGCGATGGCGTATTTGATGCGCGTGGCAGTATCGCCCTTACCGCTCACACGCTTCCCGGTCTCCAACGCGAAAAGAAGCGCTAGGTAGTTGGGAGCCTTAAAGCTTCGCACGCTGTCGAATATTTCAACTCGAATTTTATTCGAGTGTCATTGTTCACCGGAAATTTTTACTGAGCTGGATAAAGGCACGATCCGTGAAGCGGGGGTTGTGGAGAAAAACAATTATTGTAGTTTCTGATTGCAGTGAAAAAATTATTAATGAGTTTTATATTACGCGTTCTCCTTTTGTGACGTTAGAATGCGTACCTAATAATGCAGGGTTATATGCGAACAATCACAATTATCGCAATAATGAGAAAGGAGCGCGCGGAATTATTCCTGCGAGCGGAAAACCTACGTTTGCTTTGTCTGCGGGGGCGAACACCCACGTTCCCGACTGCATCTGGCGGAGAGCGCCGTTCCTTCAAAGCCCTCGCTGACTTATTGGATTCCCCGATGCCGCAGCACGAATCTTCCCAGGCTCTTCCCCTCTTGCTGGCAATATATTCCTTTGTAAAGGACTCCGTCGGCCCGGAGTCCTGAAAGGAATCACCTACTCCCCGCGCGGTGCGAGGTTTATTTGCCAACTGTCGCTCGGGTTTCCCTTTCCCGCCGACATTGTGATGCACTCTTGTCTTACCACTTCGACCGATCTTTCTCCAGGGCTTCGGTATTGCCGAGTGGCGTTGTCTTTTGCGGTAAACAAGCTGGAAGTTCCCTGTACGCTGACTACAACTCTGCAATGCGTCTGCGAGGTGAGAATTTCGTCCCCAGAGCGAAATTTTACTTAGGAATGCGCTCACAAATATAAGTTTGGCAACCGACAAATATAATTACATAAAACATTTGTTTTTATAAATATAGACCTATATAAAAATCAGTTATATTTCATGTATCATAATTCGTTAAAAATTTTACTTGCAATCATATGAGAAATAGTTAGGGCTTAATAACAATGAGAAATACGTAAATTTGGCAAGTTCTACACTGCTTAGCTCACATGGGCCACATATTCAAGCCTCAGCTATTTGTAAACTAAGCGCTGCCCCAGTGAGTTAGCTAGCTTTACACTTGGACATAGTTGAACCGTATTCGATTTTTTTCCTTACATGCATTTATTGACACAGCGTCCTCCATGCTGTGTCTAATAAACTGCACAAACTTTCATTTCTGATTTCTAAACTAGTTCGTGTTTTACCGACTTATTTATGTAGCGTGTATTGCAATGCCACTATTTTTAATTACATATGCCGTAAAGTATTTATACAAAGTACTGAACTTAAATTCGTTGGTAATAACATGAATAATTGGCAAATTAATTTGCTTTCGATAGATTTATGAATATTCAGAACTTTATATATAGTACACTTGTTTTTTTTACAAATGATTACTGTGATGTCACAACTTCAGTTATAAATGCCATGAGTGTATTTGTGAAAAATTGCAAGTTATGAATGTAAGAAATTTATAGTCTTTTTCTTTGAAACGAGTGATTAAATATGGAGATTTTAAAAACAGCTGTGTGAATTGCATAGTCACATTTATTTAGTTGCAAATAAAGTTTTTAATTATTACAACTTATTAAAGTGAAAAAGACTTATTTACCCATTATCGATACGACCAAATTAAAATATTTGTTTTAAAATATTATGTAAACTTTCTAATAGAGTAAAATTGAATTATTTCTAAATCATTGTATTAACAAAATATTAGTTGTATGACTTTAACGGAAGTGTTTTACGAATTAAAAAATTTATCTTGCAGGTTTTAAAGATATTTGGTTTCTTAACAGATAGTATACATTAAAATAAAATAAATATAGCTATACAAATGCTAAAAACCCCTCACAGATGAGGTTATTCTCTCCAATAATTAGCATTTTTTTTTTATTCTATTGAAAAATTGCTACAGTCAGAAATCTTTGTGCGTAGGAAATATTGTTAATTTTGCCTCATAATGCCAGGCAAAATTATAAATATCTTCAGACTGGTACCTGCTAAATGTGAAGGAATATAGTTCGGAAACTAAGGAACTTGGCACATTTCAAATTACCGGNATTCAGACTGGTACCTGCTAAATGTGAAGGAATATAGTTCGGAAACTAAGGAACTTGGCACATTTCAAATTACCGGGTCCGTTTACCTTACATTCCGAGATCTCTTTCAGTTAAAATACAGAATATGCATCTTTCACGCAAATTCATACCGCCAAACCCTTCACATATAGTCAGGCCATATTTTAGAGATCTGAAAAATTATTTCTTCNTTCACGCAAATTCATACCGCCAAACCCTTCACATATAGTCAGGCCATATTTTAGAGATCTGAAAAATTATTTCTTCTTAACGGTGCAAACACCCATCTGCTCTGGCTTAGGAGATCAGCTACCCAGTTTTCAGACATCCTAGTTAAACCCGGGAGTTTGCCATGCCTTGAACTGGTATACGAAATAGCAATGAAAAATTGAACTTGCGAAATATACAATTTAACTATCATAAGCAAAAACTTGAGCTCGGATCAGTTGGACATTGGATCCTGGAATGACAATAATAATTCCAGTGTCATGTTGTTAAGCTAGTTCTAGTTTCATTCGTCCTTGTTTTCTCAGCGTTACTCGGGGTGTGGTGAACCTTCCAGGTCAAGGCCAGCGGCTATAAAAGCGCGTCGGGCCTCCTAGCCAGGAGTTGTTGAATGTCTGGAGTGTGGGCGATTGCGCAACCTTGGGCGATCGTCGACGAGCGAGAAGAGAAACGAGTGGCGAGAGAAGTGACTAGCGGGAGGAAAATCTGCGACTGCGAGCATCGGCGGAGTGAAGAGTACGACTGGCAGACTTTACTATTGGACTGGATGAGTGAGTGTAAGACGTTAAAAATTAAGGCAACAGACAGACTGAACATGTGTTAATGAAAAATGTGAGTTAATTGACAATAGCCAAACGGAGACGCTAAGAAGGACTTTAACTAGGGTTGAGATATATATTAAATACTGTGCTTACCGAAAACTAAAAAAAATCAATAGTGGAAATAGATAGATTAATTATGTAAATAATAGTTAGGTTAATATATTAAAATTAAATATATTATTTTAATTTTTATTAAGACCTCCATCCCTTACGAACTCGGCGTCTTGTAGCAGTACTTTATTAGTTTTGAAATTTCACTCTAAGTGCGAATATTGAGTAGAGTGCGCATGATAGCTGTGCAGTATCCAATCTATTTTTTCCAGCATTGGACTCTTTTTCTGCATCTAGCTGTACTAAACTAACCTGTATTTGATTCTAGAATAGAACTATGCTAATGTAAATTGAAATTTCTGTATGCTAGCCCCTATCTGAGAATAGTGGAGGGGTTTTGGTGTCTCCTAACATCAAGATCATAGTCTAAGAGGTTGAAGCGAGGTGAGTATGGAGCAGCACTAAAGTGCGAGGGTGGGTTAAACGGTAGATACCCAAGAAAACTCGCCGACCAGTGGCATCGCCCGACGCGATTCCCATTTATGAAAATCTAGGAGCCACCCCACCGGGGATAGAAACCTATTCGCCTTGGTTGAAAGAGGACTGTCTATCCGTAGCTACACCCCCTNGCCACCCCACCGGGGATAGAAACCTATTCGCCTTGGTTGAAAGAGGACTGTCTATCCGTAGCTACACCCCCTAGTTCTATCTGAGTAATGACGCAACTACCATACTGAGGTCGAGAAAAGCCATTATTTATTCACTGAAAAAGTAAAAGAAATGTCATATTACTGTTAAAACACGTGATTTTTACAATCATAATGCCACTGAGCGTGTCGATGTCGAGGACATGCGCATAAGACGAAAATGATGCCACCTCAATCTCTATGGTTCCACTTGCTCGACAGATAGAGTAGTTCATACATTCCAATGAATTATAACATTTTCACGTATCTGTGGAATCCCTGAAAGTAAAATATATGCATGGATTTGAAATGTATTAGTCAACTGCAAACGAAATATAACTGGTCCACCTCTGCCGTGACCTTTCCGGAGTCTGATGCTGTTCCGTTTTACTTATCTTGGCCTATTCGTAAAGAAGATTGTTTATAGCAGGAGAAGTACACCGTTCCCTAGGAGTCAACGCACAAATACTTACTCGTCTGGCCGCTTTCTTTCGTTTATGGTNGCAGGAGAAGTACACCGTTCCCTAGGAGTCAACGCACAAATACTTACTCGTCTGGCCGCTTTCTTTCGTTTATGGTTATCATGCATGAATTGCACAACTATCACATTTCATTAAATCAATAAGGATTCTGACACTCTAAAGCAGAAGGTTTTTGATTTATCTCTGCAAATAACTTAACTATATCGAAAACTTTACCTACTTATCATAATAATATTAAATATATAATTGTTTTATCGAATGTATGCTGGCTCAAATTTTTTTTGCTTATTTCCTTTGTCGATTTATTTTCGTGTTGCTGTCTTCATTTTCTGGTAACATAGAATAACAAAACCGGTCTGCCGTGTTGCATGGGTTGTCTGTTGTCGATAATGCGAACGTCTCACGATAATGCAGCGAGGGGATGGCGCCAGTTTCGGTTCGATCCCAACGCCCCCTTCATTATCTGAATTTATGACAGCCGCGTCTGTTTCTAAGTTCTGTGAGAACCATTTCTTTCAAATAATTAATAACTATTCAAAAACTACTTTAGAAACCTACATCATGAAAAACACAAATAAAAAAAATTAAAAAATTACGAACTTGCGTCAACATTTCACCCCGTTTTTAATTATCGCATTGCCCATACAACGCAGCATTTCTTAATAACAAGTACAAATTTCAATAGAAAGCCGAACCCTCTTCCAAATCTCTTAAGTCGACGAGACCTTTCATTAACTCTTCACATCGGCCCGCTCGAGAAGTGGTTCCTCTAACAGAAGAATCGCTCATTCGCATTCACTCTCTTTTCGCGAGCACACAGTGAAATCTCATCTCGCTCACAAACACATGATATGAGAATTCCTTCCCCCCACCCCTTTCCACCAAAAAACGCATTTATACTTTCTCTGCCATCCAGAAAGTTTTAATCAGTTCAAATGAATGGTAGGAGTATTTGACGGAATCCGAGGCGAAGAAATTAATCCCGACTTTCTATNGTTAACTATCATAAGCAAAAACTTGAGCTCGGATCAGTTGGACATTGGATCCTGGAATGACAATAATAATTCCAGTGTCATGTTGTTAAGCTAGTTCTAGTTTCATTCGTCCTTGTTTTCTCAGCGTTACTCGGGGTGTGGTGAACCTTCCAGGTCAAGGCCAGCGGCTATAAAAGCGCGTCGGGCCTCCTAGCCAGGAGTTGTTGAATGTCTGGAGTGTGGGCGATTGCGCAACCTTGGGCGATCGTCGACGAGCGAGAAGAGAAACGAGTGGCGAGAGAAGTGACTAGCGGGAGGAAAATCTGCGACTGCGAGCATCGGCGGAGTGAAGAGTACGACTGGCAGACTTTACTATTGGACTGGATGAGTGAGTGTAAGACGTTAAAAATTAAGGCAACAGACAGACTGAACGTGTGTTAATGAAAAATGTGAGTTAATTGACAATAGCCAAACGGAGACGCTAAGAAGGACTTTAANACAGACTGAACGTGTGTTAATGAAAAATGTGAGTTAATTGACAATAGCCAAACGGAGACGCTAAGAAGGACTTTAACTAGGGTTGAGATATATATTAAATACTGTGCTTACCGAAAACTAAAAAAAATCAATAGTGGAAATAGATAGATTAANAACGGAGACGCTAAGAAGGACTTTAATTAGGGTTGAGATATATATTAAATACTGTGCTTACCGAAAACTAAAAAAATCAATAGTGGAAATAGATAGATTAATTATGTAAATAATAGTTAGGTTAATATATTAAAATTAAATATANAAAAAAAATCAATAGTGGAAATAGATAGATTAATTATGTAAATAATAGTTAGGTTAATATATTAAAATTAAATATATTATTTTAATTTTTATTAAGACCTCCATCCCTTACGAACTCGGCGTCTTGTAGCAGTACTTTATTAGTTTTGAAATTTCACTCTAAGTGCGAATATTGAGTAGAGTGCGCATGATAGCTGTGCAGTATCCAATCTATTTTTTCCAGCATTGGACTCTTTTTCTGCATCTAGCTGTACTAAACTAACCTGTATTTGATTCTAGAATAGAACTATGCTAATGTAAATGGAAATTTCTGTATGCTAGCCCCTATCTGAGAATAGTGGAGGGGTTTTGGTGTCTCCTAACATCAAGATCATAGTCTAAGAGGTTGAAGCGAGGTGAGTATGGAGCAGCACTAAAGTGCGAGGGCGGGTTAAACGGTAAATACCCAAGAAAACTCGCCGACCAGTGGCATCGCCCGACGCGATTCCCATTTATGAAAATCTGGGAGCCACCCCACCGGGGATAGAAACCTATTCGCCTTGGTTGAAAGAGGACTGTCTATCCGTAGCTACACCCCCTAGTTATATCTGAGTAATGACGCAACTACCATACTGAGGTCGAGAAAAGCCATTATTTATTCTCTGAAAAAGTAAAAGAAATGTCATGTTACTGTTAAAACACGTGATTTTTACAATCATAATGCCACTGAGCGTGTCGATGTCGAGGACATGCGCATAAGACGAAAATGATGCCACCTCAATCTCTATGGTTCCACTTGCTCGACAGATAGAGTAGTTCATACATTCCAATGAATTATAACATTTTCACGTATCTGTGGAATCCCTAAAGTAAAATATATGCATGGATTTGAAATGTATTAGTCAACTGCAAACGAAATATAACTGGTCCACCTCTGCCGTGACCTTTCTGCAGTCTGTTGCTGTTCCGTTTCACTTATCTCGGCCTATTCGTAAAGAAGATTGTTTATATCAGGAGAAGTACACCGTTCCCTAGGAGTCAACGCACAAATACTTACTCGTCTGGCCGCTTTCTTTCGTTTATGGT
>NQII01004713.1:148690-193725 GCA_002778355.1 Clitarchus hookeri | reverse complement strand
TTCTCTAGGGCAGCCAGATAATGATTGACAGCGGCGAGACCTGGCTGGCGTCCCAGCCCCTCCTCCTCCCCCCTGCTGGAGAAACCTATAGTGTAGAGGTTGTGCAAGAATATTCTGGGAACTAGGGCTCTCGGCGCAACGCGGCATTTAGAGAAGTTTCTGGGCAATGGCCTGCGGCCCAATAAATACAAGCCACAGGTAGACTGTCAGCAGTATTTTGCGGAGGCCATCTGGCTGAGTGCGTAGGCGAAGTCAAGTGCCATGAGGGGACGGACGACGACGGGAGATTGCGAGGCGACGTCGGACGAGTTGTTTGTGGTGTGAATGGACGAGAGGACGTGAAACCCGACGAGTGAAGGCTACTGTGCATGAGGGCGCTGGGAGAACTCTAGAACATTGTGGAATGGTGGGACCTAGACTAAACTAAGGTGGGACTGAATGAACATGTAATACGGATTTTACAGTAAATATTGGAACTGTAAATATGGACATGTAATTTATACAACAAATACATAGGTGTTAGGTTCACTGTCTATTGAGACTGATTTTTAATTATTTAATTACATTAATTTATTTGAGGTAATTGCAAATTGGATTGATTGAATTCATTAATTGTAAATAGCAAGTGATATAAATTTATTGTGAGAATTTAGGTCGAAATAATTTTGATTGTAGGTTATGTAAATAAAATTAGGAAACCATAATTAACTCTTTTATTTAATTAAGACCTCCATCCCTCAACAAACCTGGTTTAGCCCACTGACTGTGATAGAAAATTGTAACAATATATATCAACGCAAGGCGCAAGGTCACAATATTTACAAGAAAAACTCTTGTCGAAAAATGTATATCAATAGCATATTTTTAATTAATTTCGAGCGGTGTTAGTAAATTTGTTGGGAATCTGTTAAGTGTTGTATCGTGGTTTGATTGTTTCTTCTGTCTCATGAGAGATTTAAATTGGCAGTGTAAAAATAAACGTCTTGGTTTTGTTCAACATTTTGCAGTGTGTTTTAACTCCTTTTTGAAATATAAATTACAAACCAGCTCTAATTTGCCTGTATATGTCTAAAATTAAATTTGTGAACGTAAACAATTACATACGTTTGTTATGTTTGTCAAGAGATAAAATGAGACTAAAGAGCACTGCCTTGCTCCATAACACCCCCCCCCAACCCAAACAAAGATCTCAGTTTATATGGGCACCATAGTGAATGCTCTGTTCTCCCTGGGTGGTGTTATACGTGCGAGAAGCGCATCACGTATCTGCCCTGAATATCTCGGGGTTGTAATCAGTTGGTAGCGGGTCACCGAAGAAGCGGCGCGCATGTGTCTTCTTGGGGTATTTGACCCCCTTCCCCCTCCGCGAACTCGACCATAATGCTGAACCACGTTACCCTTCCCTGGCTCGGGCGGTTCTCGCCAAACTTGGGCGTTATTTCTTCTCCGCTCGGGCGGAACGGCACGATACGGCGAGACGACCCTCCCCCGCTCCTTGCTTATCACTGCGAGGGTCCCTGTCGTCGCCCGTGTGTGCGTCGTGTATCGCTCCCTGGAGGAGAGAGAGTCTGCTTCGTCGTCGAGGTGGTTCACAAGAGAACTTAGCAGGTCGTGTGCGTCGTTGGGATTTGCTTCAGCGATAAAATAAATAGTTAAATTTTATATCTGTCTTAAGTAAAATTTGTGTGGTGGTCACCAATCAGAACAGAGCAGTCGGTGTTGATGGCGGGTAACTGGTATTTACAGTAATGTAAGCATCAAAAATGTTATGAACGCATGTGTGAGAATGCATGATTTAAGCACATGCTAATAAGCTTCTCTGCCAGAAAAGTCTGCTTTCAAGATAACTCTTCTTATATATATATATATATGATTGTTTGTACGAAATTAGCAACAAAAGGTAACAAAGCAGGCTTGTCGCCAGTTTTTATTGGCCGAACTTAGAAATTATACGCTGTTCACTGTTAACAGAGCACTTTTGAAAGCCCAACTTACGATCCACTTGTATGCACACTGTGTATTCTTCCGCCATATGTGAAACTAACATTGTCGTGTGACTAATCACATCTTTAGCAGTCAAGTGAAATTGTAAAATTATTAGAAAAGTAAATATTTTCCAAATATATATTTTTTATACTTACGTGCATTAAAAAGAGAAAGCAAAAGAAATCATATCATAATTTACAAATGTATGCATAGTTCTTATTATTCGAAGTTGAGACATGAAACTATTTTCCATCCGTTGTAACCATTTTAATTTTGCGCTTGCCAGTTAGTGTGTCCGTTAAAATATAAGCAGGAAGGAGCAGTGACCTTTTTTAAAAATTTATTTCAAATGTGCTTAAATAACCGTGAACAAGCTATATCAGGTGAACTGTGAACCGCAAATCCAGAAGACATAGTTCAGTGTGTAAGAACTGCAATTACTGCATAATGTGCATAATTCTGAGTTCACGATCTTTTAACTGTAAACCAAGCTTTAAAAAAAAATTGGATTATACGCAACAGGATGAAGAAGACGCGACATCGCGGTCACAACTCGCCCCTAAGCATTTGAAAACCGCCTCGGTGCTCAGAAATGTAAAAGAAATGCATAGTCATACGAGGTCCCATGCTCGAGCCGTCACCGGCATGGCCTCCTCGCTACGTAAGCGTAACTTCTTACGCAGAATTTACATTGGCGCGACGGGCGCCGCATGACGCTATATTGTCGTCGTACTGATAACATTTTATTGACCCCGCGACACGGTATGTAAACAAACTAATACTACTGTAAGCCATGACTGCATGCAACAACATGTAAGGCAGAAGGTAGTCAGTTTTTTCTAGTGCGTAGGAAGAACTATTATAAACATACTTACGCGCAAGCATACACAAACGCACGTAAAACGATATCTGTTTTTACGTAAGAACATTAATTTTGATTAGCTATTTCCATCCAGCGCTTTTCGCGACGCTGTTTGTTCTGGTATAGGCTATGTTAAAGCGAGCAGTTTTTAAGCCCTCTCATTTGGAATAATAGTCAACAAATACATTTCATTTTAGCCTTGGACGTTAACTTCCGAGTGCCGTGGAATATATGCACCGTGTTTATTACTTGAATGGCAACATTTATACATTATATGGTGGTTGAAGAATAAAAAATATCTCAAAGAAAATAGTAACAAGGGCCTCAAAATGTTGACTTTACCGTGAACAGTCTTACAGTTTCTGACGCGTGTCGCAGAGCAGTGTTCGTCACAGAATTTCGCCTTGGAAAACATGAATATGTTTACTTCTTCAGAACAAACGCTAATGTAGTTCTTGTAGTCGCTTGTTCATCCCAAAGCTACCACCCGAACATTGACACCACTAAAGTAGCAACAAAACACTTTCGTTTATTTATGAGTGTCGCGTCCGCGACGCTTCTATTTGGAAAGTGTGTCGCGCGCGAGATTTACGTCGCTTTGACTTCACATGCTGGTTGATTGTGATTGGCTGAAAAATGTTTTTCCATCGAGTCGCGCCAGTGCAGATCCAGCTTTAGCGACGGCCCCCGAGGATCATCCGTCGAAAAAAGATTAAGTTTGTAGCCGTCGGTAATCCTATACGCGACGAAATTCAAACAGAGAAGGAAACATTACAAACAATATACATTACTAAAAAAAAAAAAATTCCCACCAACAGGATTTCTGAGTTACTAAGTTGATCATATAGCCCAAGAGAAAGTATGGGATGAAATTCACACTTTTATACAGAATACTACACCAGACTTGACAAATGTTTTTGTAAAGCGCTGACTGTCCCAGCGAACATTATTCTTGTACAACCATTTACTGGTGGTACAAAACGTTTTATGAGTAGATATAATAAATCCTTTCTGTCGCTAATTGCTAGNATGTACAACCATTTACTGGTGGTACAAAACGTTTTATGAGTAGATATAATAAATCCTTTCTGTCGCTAATTGCTAGTTATAAGAATCTGATAATTTATCTGACCGGATCAGCCAATGTTCTATTGCTCTAGCAGAAAAAATTCTATATTCGCTAGCTCTCAGATAAAACATGCAATCAAAATAGATAATAAATTAAAATATTTAAATTACGGTACACTNCTATATTCGCTAGCTCTCAGATAAAACATGCAATCAAAATAGATAATAAATTAAAATATTTAAATTACGGTACACTCTTTAGAACGTATGGAATTCGTAAAATTCCCATGGGAAGTCACTTTTTTCCTACTTTTAAATTGAGGTCAGTCCTTGAGTACGAACCCATTTCCATCCCACAATTTTGTAANGAAGTCACTTTTTTCCTACTTTTAAATTGAGGTCAGTCCTTGAGTACGAACCCATTTCCATCCCACAATTTTGTAAATTTGATGTCCTATTAAAAAAAGTTGAATTCACGACGAAGTTTTCAATCAACTAGAACAAACATTGAGGCGGCAATTATCGTAATCCACCACCGAGCTATATATCACGGCGTTTTCTAATGACAGCTGTACATTCTTGGTGCAGGGCTCACGAGCTTTCTGTTACAGCAGGCGAGCTGCAATGAAAATTACCTTTGAAATACCAACCGCTTCGAATTAGTTTTGCTACCAACAAAATTTGTATTTCGGCCCAAAACTTCATGATGATGTCGAACTTGCATTGTNGCTTCGAATTAGTTTTGCTACCAACAAAATTTGTATTTCGGCCCAAAACTTCATGATGATGTCGAACTTGCATTGTTATTACAATTGTCTCACTGCAATAATAAATACAATAACTAGGAAGTTAAATTTGTCTTTGCTGTATTTACGCTTTTAAACATACATATTCACTGTGATTTAAGTACTCTTGTAGCACATCACTGCGATAAGGCGATAACATAAAAATACGAAGAACCAACCCTACAAATTTCTACAGTGGTATAAAAGATTATGTTTCATAACTTCGAAAAACTAGTCAAACGAAACAATTAAATATTTTCTTGAGATGAATGTTAGTAGTCATGTAGGCGTAAAAGGGGACCCGCTAAATATTCCGACTGCAACTGAAAAGAGTAGTATATTACCTCCTCTCTGTAGATTTTTAAAAACACTCTTCTTTCCCCCTCCTGATCACCTAACAACTTTGCTGTTCTGCCTTGTTGATTTCAGAATTTCTTGCTTCGCGGGGCGAGTCTGAATTGAGGAGAAAACAGAAGCGCAAACAGACGGCTTCAATTAATTCTGAATGCGTTTTCCTGAAAGAAATATCGTGAAAGTACTCAAGTGAATTCAAACAGTAGTTAACTGACGATTTTTTTTTTGGTTGCGTGTAATTTGTTTAATTTTACGTGCGTCTCGCCTATTTTCCATATTCGAAAATAGTAAAANATTTTTTTTTGGTTGCGTGTAATTTGTTTAATTTTACGTGCGTCTCGCCTATTTTCCATATTCGAAAATAGTAAAATACTATAGTAAATGCATTTTTTTTAGACCATTCTGTTAATCACGTTACAGTCGAAGTGAAAGCATATGCATGGTAAGATATTCTTTGAAGTTTTAAGCCTTTTCTTAGCTTTATTTTCATTTTTAAATTTAGGCCTCGCGCTGTTGAGTTGCTGTACTTCCAGGTTAGACTATATGAATGTAGTATACACAAATATTCTCCTATTGCACACACCTGTCCTTAAAATCACGTNACTTCCAGGTTAGACTATATGAATGTAGTATACACAAATATTCTCCTATTGCACACACCTGTCCTTAAAATCACGTTCAAGAACTGCAAGTATAATACGTTTACACTTCTAGAATTAAAACAACGGTGCTGATCAAAATTAAGGAAACTACCTAATGAAGAAATATTACATTTCTTCCATCCTTCTTACGGGGGAATTATAACTATCATAATGCATATAATGTGTTACCAGTTTCACAGTGTTATCTCAACAGAATGATAAGAAAAGTGAAATATACACTAGAGCAAAAATAAAATTAACGCTTAAGGTAGGAAAGGAGATTATTTGCTTACCTTACTGCAACTAGCAACGTCAGAATAAGTTATGCATTAATAAAATATGTAATTTATTTCACTACAATAGAGTTTTTAACGTTAATTCAAATATTATGAGTTTTTGTCTACAATATAGTTTAGGAGTGTTTTCCTTTGGTAGCGTCAGAAATCACAGTAAAGAAAAAATNTTATGAGTTTTTGTCTACAATATAGTTTAGGAGTGTTTTCCTTTGGTAGCGTCAGAAATCACAGTAAAGAAAAAATCGTCAAAATTCAATATAGTTAGGCCTACAACTTTTTCTTCTGTATAAGGAAATTATTGCGTTGTTGTTTTTTTTTAATTTNAAAATTCAATATAGTTAGGCCTACAACTTTTTCTTCTGTATAAGGAAATTATTGCGTTGTTGTTTTTTTTTAATTTCTCTATGTGCAGTTTTAAAAATTGGTATTTAGGTACATTCACAAAATTAAGTGCACATTTCTTAAGTAGGGTTGTACACAAGAGTATTTACAAAAAATATTACGTGTTGATTATTACATTAATGAAAATTAGAGTACATGTCGTCTACATTCTAGTAAAAAATGTCTGTACTAACACATTAATTTAATTTCAAATTAATATATTTTTACAAAATATGCTTTAAATATTATAAAACATATAATGTTTAAATTATTTTCTTTAGTAATCGAAAAAGCTGTTTTTCGGGCATATTTTCGAATAATTTTACAAACTTAAGTTTAATACTTTTTAAATTTTGTTCAAGAGAAGCACATTGTAACACTGTTAAAAAAAAAATTCTCGCTTTGACCACCGTCGTTATGGCAGACCTTTAAAAAAATAATTAGGCCCCTATTAGGAAGGCTTACAAGAGAGTAATAAATAGGGTACACAATGCTATCATGCAATCAGTAAGAGTGTGCCATGTCATCCACTGTCTGCAGTCGAGCACAAGTAGAAATTTCCTGCATGTGGTATTGAACGTGCGAGGCCTAGAAGCACAGAAGTACTAAGGGCGACCCATGCATCCGCATCATACCTCACCGGAGGCTCTAGCGCAAACCAGTGAACTGGCGCGCCGTCTTCCCGTCGATAATGATACTTCCAGCGGCGACCATATAATTTCATGCCGCGCCGTAATACTAAAGGTAAAATTGTTCTGCACTTGTTTACAGCTTTTAAAATATTCTCCACCGCTATGTTTATACTTAAAAATGACCGCATATAAACCTGATTTAACCATTTTTACTTGCGAAGAAACTGGCTTTGGAAATAATTGGGGAACCTGGAATTGGTATCCACGCGCGCAACGTTTCCTAGATGCTATTCCTAAGCGAACGTCACTCAAGCACGTAGGGCAGTTTTGTAACACGACGTTTTCTACGGAAGTTCCGCACACAGTTTGGCGGCCTTGGCAGGCGGCTACCTTAATGCCAAAATAACTCCTGAAATCTAGTTATTTCACAGAATATTTTGTAGTCTGTACGAAACGGAAGTGTCTGAAAATCGATAATTCGGAAGGCCAGTCACGGAAGCGAGCCGACATATCCCCCTATAATAAGCAACGTTACACTCGCCGCCGAAGCTAACGACCAACAGCGTTGTGAGCCGCGGTTGGCGCGTTGCTACTGCATCGGTTTCACTCACAACCACGGCGATCTGAGTTCGTTTCCCGGCGGGGTCACACCAAGGAGGTTATACACAGTATCCATCTAGAGTGGCCCTACGTATGCTATGCTGCATGTAGTGCCGGCTAACGCCAGGTGGCGGAGCTTATTCCCTGATTTAGGCTGGCATTCTTAAACATTTCGTTTGCGAGTTCCGCAAACTCCTCCCGTATAAGAGGGCCCTGTCTCTTAAATATCTCGTAAACCGAGCTTGAATTCATGAACGAAGTTTGTGAGTCCCTCTTTCGCGAGGCGTTTGAGAGTCCGANAATATCTCGTAAACCGAGCTTGAATTCATGAACGAAGTTTGTGAGTCCCTCTTTCGCGAGGCGTTTGAGAGTCCGACGATTTTCTGAGCCCTGTTCGCGCTGCTAAAAATGCAAAGCACGTTTCCAGCTTTCGACAGTTAGGAACAAGCTTTAAACTGAAATGGATTCACCGAAGAGCACTTGCGTTGTTAGAAATATTTGTAAATTAATGTGTGTGGTGCTAAAGTCGGTAACAAAAAATAAAACATTAATGTCAGTAGAACGAGCTCGGGAAGTCTGGCGCAAGGGCACGGGGCACAGGCGCCAGGTCGGTCTGCCGACATGTTGTGACGTGACCNACGAGCTCGGGAAGTCTGGCGCAAGGGCACGGGGCACAGGCGCCAGGTCGGTCTGCCGACATGTTGTGACGTGACCAACAGCCATATTGAATCCAGCTGACCTTGACCCCGTGTCCATTAACTTGATAACCTTTAACCCCCCAAAAAAATAATTTCAATAAATTTATTTATGAAATATTTTAAAAACTATTAAAAATATATATACAAAAAAACCCAAACTTTCCAAAAAAATCACAAACAATCTAAAAAAACTATAAAAAACATTTTAAAAATTATAACAATTATTTTTTAAAAAATCTTAAAAATATATACAAATCCTAAAAAAATTTCAAAAAATTTCTACAAATTTCCCAAAAAAACCTTGACACTAGACTTAAAACCCAAAACCCAACACTCAAGACCCAAACCTCAAAACCCTTGACTCAAGTCCCTAGACTCAAGCCTCAAGACTAAGACCTTTAACCCAAGACTGAAGATACTTGACCCAAGACTAAGGAATCAAGACTNCTAGACTCAAGCCTCAAGACTAAGACCTTTAACCCAAGACTGAAGATACTTGACCCAAGACTAAGGAATCAAGACTAAAGACCCAAGACTCAAGACTCAAGACCCAAGACCCAAAACTCAAGAATCAAGACTCGAGACCCGAGACTCAATAATCCTTTGTCCAACACTGAAAACGCAACACTCAAGACTCAAGACTCAAAACCCAAGACCCTTGACTTAAGACTCAAGACCCTTGACACAAGACTCAAGACACAAGACCCTTAACCAGAAATTAAAAAATTTAAATTTCGAATGTTTGGATATAACAGGGAATGGAGTCGAAGCCGACATAATGCTCCGTCATTCTGGTATTTCGTTTGCCATGCTATGACATCACTCAACCACCATATTGAATCCTAGTGACCTTTAACTTGATATTTTAACTTGACCCTGTGACGTTAAATAACCTTGAACCCAAAAAATCACAAAACGTTCCAAAAAATAAAAACAAAAAAAAAATTCAAAAAATTTATAGAAAATTATTTAAAAAATTAATTTAAAATTATTTAAAACATTTTATTTAAATTTTTTTAAAAGCTTAGATTTTCAGAGGTCCTCCACGACACCACATCCAGCAGACGACTTACCCTCCTCCAATCAATTACATTATATTACCGTTCCCCTCCCCAACCTCCTCACGTTTGCTTATTCTGTCGAATGCACTCCACCCTCCATATAGGTATTTCGTTTGTCATTTGTTTACATTTTCAACACCTGTGTGGCACTGATGACTCCTACTAACATATTTTATCTGGGTGACCTTCACCTTGACCTCACATATGTGACCTTGACCCCGTAATCATTACCTTGGATAACCTTAAACCCAAAAATTATTTCTATAATATTTTATAAGTTCCCGAAAATTCCAATAAAAGTTTTTAAAAAATTTAAAACATTATTCTAATAATGGTTTATTCACCAATATTTTGGTCAATTCCAATCCTTACCAATCCTCAGCAATCCTCATCAATCCTCATCAATCCTCCTCTACAATCCTCCGGAATCCTCACCAATCCGCACCATCAATCCTCCTCTACAACCCTAAACAACCCTCCTCTGGAATACTCACCATTCCACATTAATTCATACATCAATTCACACAGCTATGTGTATTCATACACCAATCCTCACCAATCCACACAAAATCACACATCAATCCGCACCAATTCACACACCAATCCATACCAATCCACCCCAATCCACCCCAATCCTTCGCAATCCTCCTTCGCAATCCACATCAATCTCCAACAATCCTTCGCAATCCTCCTCCACAATACACAGAAACCCATGCCAATCCTACGATCAATCCCAATCCTTGGGTTAATCCCAATCCTCAGCAATCCTCCTCCGCAATCTGCAGCAATCCATGTCAATCCTTCGAACAATCTAATTCCAAATACCCGTTCGCCTCAGAAGAAAACACTGAGATAATTATGTATATATAAATACAGAAATATAAAATTATTTATAATTTATTCTATACATAATTATGTATAGTTACATTAGTGTGTAAATATAAAATTGTTTTTAATTTATTTAATACATAATTATGTATATACAAATAGAGGAATATAAAATTACTTTATATTTCAACATTTATATACACATATGCCTACAAGCATATTTCAATAACATATTGTTATGTTAGTCACTGCGTGTTTTCTTCTGGGGCGAACGAGTTTGTGGGTTTTCTAAGAGCGCTGCCATATTTTTTAATTATAAATTTTATGGTGGAAGGTCTTTTGTGGCACAAGTTAGGCTGATTACTGTAAAAAGAACCGCTTTTATATAGAAAAAATTACATTTTTTAATTATAGNCGAGTTTGTGGGTTTTCTAAGAGCGCTGCCATATTTTTTAATTATAGATTTTATGGTGGAAGGTCTTTTGTGGCACAAGTTAGGCTGATTACTGTAAAAAGAACCGCTTTTATATAGAAAAAATTACACTTGATATTCTGACACCGTGAGGTGAACATCGATTTGGAAGCGCTCTCTCGTTATACCACGAAGATGAATTGTTAATACGAAGGCTTGCTTGCCTTTGACTTCAACGACTTGTATCATCGCGCCGATTATGCGATCGAATTTTCACCTATGGTCAAATTACTCGTCGGCGTAAGAGAACGTCCAGTATGAAGAGTCCTTTTTGCGCNGTGGAAGGTCTTTTGTGGCACAAGTTAGGCTGATTACTGTAAAAAGAACCGCTTTTATATAGAAAAAATTACATTTGATATTCTGACACCGTGAGGTGAACATCGATTTGGAAGCGCTCTCTCGTTATACCACGAAGATGAATTGTTAATACGAAGGCTTGCCTTTGACTTCAACGACTTGTATCATCGCGCCGATTATGCAATCGAATTTTCACCTATGGTCAAATTACTCGTCGGCGTAAGAGAACGTCCAGTATGAAGAGTCCTTTTTGCGCTANAATCGAATTTTCACCTATGGTCAAATTACTCGTCGGCGTAAGAGAACGTCCAGTATGAAGAGTCCTTTTTGCGCTATAAATCATTATGTTATTGGTCCCATGCAGTTTGTGCAACGCGATACATTGAAAGAACATACCGATATCTGCGAGGATTCGTTTACTGTGAATCAGCAAGTGTTGCCGGCAATACCTCTTGCTCCATCGATGGTTACTGATTCGACAGGTGACTATGGTGATACAGTTAATGCTAAATACGGAATGAGTACAGTAGTTTCTGTTTGTGTGGAATGTACACTTGCAAGACTTTCGCGTGAAGTCGACGAACTTCGAAATAAACTGTCATTGGCTCTAAATACTGATGAGCATACAACTCCTTCTACGAAGAAAAGAAAATTTTATATATATAATACAAAACAGTAGGTGAAGAAGACCATGAAGAAGGTATTGATGAAAATGAACATGACGACAGTGATAGTGCTGAAAAATATGATGGCGATTTTCTCGAAGTACTGACACACCTCTCCAACACATTTTCTGCAACAAGCGACACGAATAAGGTATAACAGAAGATAATACTGGCTACCTATTTTCTGAAGACCCGAACTTCTTGATAGACTCATAAATTTGATTGACCTTCATAAACGCGGTGATCTTACGTACATTAAAGAGATATCTTCAATAATTAGTAAACTGAAGAATCGGGAATATATCGCATGATGTGATGATCNGAAGAAAAGAAAATTTAATATATATAATACAAAACAGTAGGTGAAGAAGACCATGAAGAAGGTATTGATGAAAATGAACATGAAGACAGTGATAGTGCTGAAAAAGATGATGGCGATTTTCTCGATGTACTGACACACCTCTCCAACACATTTTCTGCAACAAGCGACACGAATAAGGTGAAGACCCGAACTTCTTGATAGACTCATAAATTTGATTGACCTTCATAAACGCGGTGATTTTACGTACATTAAAGAGATATCTTCAATCATTAGTAAACTGAAGAATC
The DNA here is from genome assembly GCA_002778355.1 of Clitarchus hookeri. Classification (NCBI taxonomy): domain Eukaryota; kingdom Metazoa; phylum Arthropoda; class Insecta; order Phasmatodea; family Phasmatidae; genus Clitarchus; species Clitarchus hookeri. The sequence continues at coordinate 181,490 of NQII01004713.1, read as the reverse complement.
GGGAATATATCGCATGATGTGATGATCTGCTTTCTTCTAAAATTTAAATTACAAAATAATAATAAATTATTATTATTATAAAATAATTGGTTGCCTTTATTTTTGTATGTCGTATCCTTTTTTTACTTCAAAACTTTAAAGAGCTGCAAGGAGCACTCGACTATTAACGGAAAGATCTGCGCACATAGTTATAATAGAGACTTTAGTATAAAAATGCATGGATAGTTGATTGCATACAAAACATTAATTATGTCGACACGTACAAATTTAGCGATAGTTGGTGGACGAATGTAATTTCTATACACATGGGTGGGGGACAAACAGAAGGATTGATCGAAGGATCGATCGAACGATTGGGATTGATCGAAGGATTGTGATTGATCGAAGGATCGAGATTAATCGAAGGATTGGGATTAATCGAAGGATTGAGATTTTTCGAAGGATTGACATGGATTGTGGAGGAGGATTGCTGAGGATTGGGATTAATCGAAGGATTGGGATTTACCCAAGGATTGGGATCGATCAAAGGATTGGCATGGGTTTCTGTGTATTGTGGAGGAGGATTGCGAAGGATTGTCGGAGATTGATGTGGATTGCGAAGAAGGATTGCGAAGGATTGGAGTGGATTGGTATGGATTGGTGTGTGAATTGGTGCGGATTGGTGTGTGATTTTGTGTGGATTGGTGAGGATTGGTGTGTGGATGGGTGGGGATAGGTGTGTGGATGGGTGTGTGGATAACTGTGTGGATTGATGTATGAATTAAAGTGGAATGGTGAGAATTTCAGAGGAGGGTTGTTGAGGATTGTAGAGGAGGATTGATGGTGCGGATTTGTGAGGATTTCGGAGGATTGAGGAGGATTGGTGAGGATTGCGGAGGAGTATTGCTGAGGATTGGTAAGGATTGGGATTGACCAAAATATTGGAGAATCAAAAATTATTAGAATAATGTTTTATTTTTTTAAATATTTTATTGTAATTTTTGGGAACTTCTAAAAATTATAGAAAATATTTTTGGGTTTAAGGTTATCCAAGGTAATGAATGATCACGGGGTCAAGGTCACATATATGAGGTCAAGGTGAAGGTCACCCAGATCAAATATGTTAGTAGGAGTCATCAGTGCCACATAGGTGTTGAAAATGTAAACAAATGACAAACGAAATACCTATATGGAGGGTGGAGTGCATTCGAAAGAATGAGCAAACGTGAGGAGGTTGGGGAGGGGAACGGTAATATAATGTAATTGATTGGAGGAGGGTAAGTCGTCTGCTGGATGTGGTGCTGTGGAGGACCTCTGAAAATCTAAGTTTTTAAAAAATTTCAAACAATAATTTTTTTATTATTTTGAATTATTTTTTTTATAAATTTTGAAGTTTTTATATTTTTTTATATTTTGTGATTTTTTTGGATTCAAGGTTATTTAAGGTCACAGAGTCAAGTTCAAAGGTCAAGTTCAAGGTCACAATAAATCGATACGTTTGTTTGCTGATGTCATAACATGCCAGACGAAAAACCAGAATTACTGAGCATGATGTCGGCTTCGGCTCCGGGCCCTGTTATAGCCATACGATAGAATTTTTTATTTGTTTATTTTTAAATTTCTGGTCATATATCTTGGGGCTAGGATCTTGAGTCTTGAGTCTTGGGTCAAGGGTCTTTAGTCTTGAGTCTTTGGTCAAGGGTCTTTAGTCTTGAGTCTTGGGTCAAGGGTCTTTAGTCTTGAGTCTTTAGTCTTGAGTCTTGCGTAGACCTTGGCGGGAACTCACTGGATATTGGCTAATTTGCTCTCCTCTCTTCTTTTTTCATACTTGTTCTTCCCCTAACTATGGTCTCTCGAGATGTTTAATACATACAACCTCCTTGGGCCACGCCCGCATTCTCTTATGTGCGAAATGAGGCGGACCTTGTCGTTTAGCAGTGGTTTCTTCGGGCTATTCCTATTTCCCCGTTGTTTTACGATCAAACGTCGCGCATTGCTCAGTTACTGAAATTATGCGTATGGTATATGGATGAACATACTATATTTATGTATTCATTTATTTACGTGCGCATGTATTTAATTCGGTATATAAATGTAAGTTATATATACAACTGTATATGCATACATATCCATTATCATGTTTAAATAACTCTTAAAAAAGTTAATTTTTATTATTTTTCAAATTTTCAAATATTCATTTCTTTACGTTATTAAAAAAAATTATTTNACTTCCAAATATTAATTTCTTTACGTTATTAAAAAAAATTGGTTTTTAATTAAAATAGGGCAATTTAGGCAGTGCATAAAATGGCGAACTTAAGAGTACAATACTTTTGAAATTACGCTCTTCCTTTGTATACCTTCGATTTGTTAACGATAATGAAAGCTTTAAAGAGTAAGATAACTATAATAGGTATGATAATATGACAATGTGGTACGCTATACTCTACGCGTCAACAAGCGATAGCCTACAAAATAAACCGCTCAATTTATACAAAAATAAAACCTAAACATTAATGTGTGAATCTATAGGTACTTATTATAAAACGGTACTGAAATGTATCGGTTTTGTGAATAGAATGCTCGTTTAAGACACCCCAAAATTATTTACGTTTCTAATAAAGTATTTAACAGCATAATGCGCTCAGGAATGCTTTTCCAATTAGTTTAGACTAAGTTCTCTGATCTCCATCGTTTTCCCTGAAGTTAAAAAAAAAATGTAAAATAACAGNCCAATTAGTTTAGACTAAGTTCTCTGATCTCTGTCGTTTTCCCTGAAGTTAAAAAAAAAATGTAAAATAACAGTTTCATCTAGCTCGATGGTACATCTTCAAACCCTTGTTGGGTAAACACAAATAGGAGTAAAAATGTCATAAAGAATTAACTATGAGCTGCATTTCTACCAGCCCCGCCAGATGTACACTCCATAGAAATTTCTGGTAAACTTCCTAAACTGAATTGGAAGTTTTTAACCCATATATCGTATGGAAATAATACTACACATCTGGCTACAAATATGGAATGTTTAGCGTCGCTACTATACAAAATTGGGAAGTTTCCTACGCATTTGACTGTCTGATATGCAAATGCAGGGACGCTAGCATAAATGTATGGGAAATACTTTACCATTCGCGCTTTCTCATTCTACGTATACACTCATATACTAAATTTTCGAATAATTTCTTAGAGTGTAAGGAAACAAAAATTAACCCCCTGCCCTTAACGGCTGCTGCGAACTGAGGGGGAAGGGGGGGGATTGGCCGCGAGACGCAGATGCATTATTTAAAAGTTTGTTTACCCCTGCGTCGGGGCGCTGGTTCGGGCCGCTGGTTCGGGCCGCGCGGGGTTGATTACTGCTCTCACGGCCGAACGTGAGAGTCACGACTGAAGGGGAAAAGAGGGGTGGAAGCGATAACAAGGGGAGAAGCAGGGTGGGAGAGGATTGAATAGCAGGTTGGCGTGCAGAAGTCCAGACATGCACGGAATTCATTATCGGANACGTGCCTGCAGTAGACACCAAACATTTACCTTTTATACGTCGGCAAGCCAGTCCTCCGCCGTCCATATAGAAACACGTGTATCGGGGTGCTCACGTGTCTGACAACGACCCAGCAAGTTATCGTTGCAACTCTGTCTCTCGGGCTCACGAGGGAAAGTGTGGATCGGTGGCAGACAGTTCAGCGACGGGAAGCCCTGCAGCCTCTGTTCCTCAGCCACTGCTAAGGTCACCCATTCGAAGTCAAAAGTATGGCGAATGCGATCGTAGCCTCGGAGTTTTCTCGGAACACTCCAATTTCGCATTCCGTATTCATCCAGCTGATGCTCCATCCTGTAACTCACTCATTCTCTAGGTTGGCCGTTAACCTGCACCAGGAAACATATTCACGGCGTACGTACGATTACCTGCGGTTATCATCTGCCTTAGGGAATTTCGCAAACAAGAGCTTAAAATCGGGACAGAATCTCGCCGAAAATGTGGTTCAAACACAAAGCTAAAATTAAATACATAAAATAATTCAGGTCTGCCAGTCAGTAGTTCACAATGATATTTGGTCAGCAGAAGCATGGATGATACAAATAAGTATTATAATTTTGATGCTACAGCCCCGAATCCCTTGTTTACTGGCCCGATGCTCAGAAATTGCCGGGGGTTGGGCTTGAACCATTGCCTGTCTGGCCTCGTCACAACACGAGTACGACGTCGTAGTGAGTACGGCCACTGACGAACCTACGGTAACAAAACGGCGTATTGCAGGGGTTCCCTAGGGCGCGTGTATCGCCCTCCATTGACAGAGGGGCTGCGGAGGTGTAGTAGCGAGACTTCTCACCCTCCACAAAGGCGAACTGGGTTCTATCCCAGGCGGGGTAACCCGGATTTTTGCATATGGGAATCATGGTGGGCGTTGCCGTTGGTTAGCGGATTTTCTCGGGGCACTTCCGTTTTTCCCACCCTTGCACTCCTCCGATGCTCCGTTTCCACCTCATTTCACTCTTACCGGCGCTCTCCGTACGGACGGAATCCTTAAATGAGACCACCAGGCAGTGGCGGCTGCTGAGGGAGGGTTCAAGGACGCTGCCCTCCTAATCAAATCACAGAACACACGCCTCTACTTATCTGCTACTCAGAAACTAATACTACATAAAAACAAGGAAATTATTTCCCAGTCGATGTTTTTGAGATGTGCGGAATAAATGTTTTTGAAAATGTCGAGTGGTGGGGATGAGAATTCTTTGCTCCAAAGTGTGTGGAGCGAGAGGAGAGAGACGACTCTAACAAAGGATAAGGCGTGTTAAGCTTGGTTCACAACTAAAGCATAACACACTAGGTAATCACAGAATCCAAGTCGTGTACACAACAAGTGAGCGCAATGTTTTCGAACCTATTGATTCACAATTGTTAATACGAGTAACTGGTCATGTGCATGAGACTTCCTGACATAGCGCGTAAAGGAAATGGTTATATTTCATTTATTATATAGGCGCATGCGGCAACAGCCAATCAGAGTACAGCTAACATTTCTTGACCAAGTTGTTTATTTAAAATGGAGGAACATAGTTATGCTGCAGAAATGAAAAAAAAAATGTCGCAAGATATAAATTTAGCGGAAAGAACAAGTGACAGTGTACTAGTAAAAATTTCGAAAGGTTATGGACATCTTTACAATTACCAAAGTAAGTATTTAAAAAAAGCCAATTATTTTATATTACTGTTCATTTTCAACACAATATCACAAACTATTTCTAAAATCCATTTTATGCGTGTTAAGATAACTAAAATATTTAAACATAAAAAAATTTTTAACGAACACTGCTAACAGACGTCAAACTCGTCGAAAAATTTCATCGCCGAAAAATGTATACATCAATTTCGCATAATGTTTCTGGTCATGTGAATGTTCTGTTTAGCCCTGTGCTCTGTGCTTGTGTTTTTTTTAAATTATGAACCAGTCCTTACTGGAGGGCGGGAAGACTGCAGGGGCTCGTCACTTCCCGGCCAATTACACGCTGTAAATCAAAGAAAGCTGGACGCGGCCCTGCTCTCACACAAATCTGTTTCCCCCGGGGTTTGACAATGCTGCACAAACTGAAACTTCGAATCTCACAATGTTTTACAGCTGTTCACCACACGTATTCGTACACTGCCCGCGTTTCTGCAGGTTGTTGAACACGTTTCTAATAACGCTTCTATTTCTTTATGAGAGTTTTAATTTGTTGTTAAATTGTAGAGTCGTCTCGTAACTCTAAACAACTTGTATAGGCCATTCACGGTTACTTCACACTTTTCTGAAGCTAAGCTAAAGTTCTACTTTTGGTTACCGGTTACGTATCCTTCCGCTACATGTAAACATAAACACCGCCATGTGACTACGTTTTAACTGTGAAATGCTTCTTTACTGTTTTCAGCTGTTCAAAGTATTTAGTCATATTACAAAAACCATTTCGTACTAGTATTCACAATTTAGGCCTTTAACCATATTTATAACAGCTTTATGACTTTTTCACAATGCCTATGTTGACGATAGTTATTGCGGTTATTATTTTACATTGTTAACATATTCGCTGTACACGACATGGCACATTACTCATAATACACGTTGGTATTTTTCCGCGACTGTGATTAATCCTGTTATAACTGCCGGTGAAAGAACTGTAGTATTTAACCTCTTGTTATTGAAATGTGTTGTGTTATTTCGTTAAAAGGACGGCCCTAGTTGGAATAAAAAATTAAAACGAAGGAACAACTAGTCCAACGAAAAGACACAGTAAATTCAAGCACGCAACTCATGTCGCTTATTTTTTGTATGTAAAAATGACAAACTTAAAAGATAGCGGTGAACCTTCGCACAAATAGGCCTACCGTAACTTTTATTCCGCTCATATTTATATGTATTGGTACCTACTGTTTTCTAGGCTTATTTCATTATTTATTTTAATTTATCTGGCTGGGTTTAAATTTTGTTCGAGTTGTGGCAAACATTCAAATCACATAAACGTAAGCACGTTAGATAATTGTGTTTCGAACACCTAAGGCAAAGTTAATACGTTGTGATAAACAGACGTGACTTTAAAAAAATTAAATTCGTCTTAAAAACAGTTTACGGTTAAAACGTATAAATTGCACACGTCCAATATGTGCAATCACACACACACACACACACACACACACACATATATATATATATATATATATACACACACACAGATCCAATGTAACGTAATCATAAAAATACTCTTTCACACACACAGCGGTCACGACGCACTTTACATTATATTTATTACTGCAATGGAAAAACAGATTTATCACATCGTAACTTGCCTAGCTAGGTTTAAAAAACACGAATACGAACTCGACGCTTCGTTCAGAAACACGCCATGTCATATCGACGACGTCAGTCGTCACTTCTGCCAACTTCGTATTTGTAACCGTCCCAGCATCACATCCAAATATATTATAATAAGTATTCAAACAATAAAATCTCATTTCAGTTGTAAATTAAAATTCATAATTTTTGCTGTAATATGTATTAAATATGCTGAAATTGAAAACATGTATAATTTTCCTTCTACTACGGGCGGTGCTGAACTTCCCGAGAGAGAGAAAGAGATAGAGAGAATGTGAGAGAGCGATTAACTCCGCTCCGGCTGTTGCATTTGCTTCCTCGGACGAAAAAAAAAAAACACAATGTCACTAGAGCTTACGCATAGTAATTTACGTGATATTTTTAACTGTAACAATGAAATATGTTTCCATCAGTGCTACCTAAAAGTCAAATATAACAATAGGCAACATTTAATTTACAAATAGCATACCAAAAAACTAAATTAAAACAATATTTTAACTGTGAACTATTTCTTACTAGCCGTTACCAACACATCGCTCCTCTCGCTGTTATTAATTCGTATTTAATACAAAATAAATATTATAAATTATAGAAGAAACTAAGTTAAAGTTGCATTTATTCAGTAATACATTACCTTAAAGCTAATCACAGTGTAATATATTTGTGGTCAGCCTATACAAGTTATTGAAAAAACAGGTTGACTTGTTACGCCTAGGGTGATTTTTCATAGTTTCGTTTCAAAACATCCGAAGAAACCGTGAAATAACTATATTTAATAAGTAAAAAGGATAGCCTTCAACATCGCTGAGAAGTAAGTATAGTTTTTTTAGGTGTCATATTGTGTAAAGTTATAAATAATACATATAATTAGGTAACATTTTGAACTTCATTAAAACAAACAGCATACACTATGCGGAAAAACTAGTGCTCAATAATATTGTAACAGCAAGGTCACAAATAAATTAAAACTCAACGACAGTACAGGACGGTAAAAGTAGCACTTCTTACACGCGATAATTCTAGAAAATACGTACAATAACGCAAACAGTTCAAAGTTACCAATGCGCTGTTTTACTTACGTGCTAATGATAATATTTGTACAGTATTTTATAAGTGTAATTTTCTTACCATATACAAACAAGATTTAAACCAGCGACAAAAGATTTACTTAAAAATTTATGGACTTAATATTTTTTTACAAGCTGCCTTACTCAATTTTTGTATTTAATTACGTATCATATAAAGGTTTTTTTCAAGTATATTCAGAAAATTGCTTTATTAAGTGCTTCGTACGACACAGATTTTATCTAAAAAACCCAAATATCAAAAGTAATTAAGTTTGTTAACAAAGTATGTCTCTAACTCTTATACTCAGGTTTAAACAANATACTAAGGTTTAAACAAGAAGGCAAGTGAGACGGGCAAGTGTGAGTAGCATCTCCAAAAAGTGCAATTCTCCAAATTCACGCAATTTCGTAAATTACGCGTGCCTCGGGAGCAAAAGTAAACTCTCACTCATTGCCGCAAAAAAAAAAATATTTTCCTCCGCTATATTTCTTATGGCAGTAACCTGGAAGGGAGTAAAACGTTTTAAATCAAAACATAAATTAAAAAAGTTGTAGTCAAAGTCCGTTTTTTCGCACCGGTTGTATTATTTCTAGTCAACAGAAACTTTCAGAAGCGCGATTCATTCATCACATAGTCGATGGGAAAAAAAGCCATTTGTAATGATCGAGTGAGTGAAGAGATTTGGGTGGCTCCTAACATAGAGGTCTTGAGAGCTTTGAGGGTGAAGCGAGGCGAGTATCGAGAAGCGCCGGAATGAAAGGATGGGCGAAACGGGAGATCCCCGAGAAAACCCGCCGACCAGCGGCATCGCCCGGTACGATTCCCACGTGCGAAAATCCAGGAGCGACCCCGCTGGGAATCGAACCCGGTTCACCTAGGTGGGAGGCGATTAGTCTGATCACTACACCAAGAAAACACACCAGTTGTGTCGGCAGCATAGAACACATTTCACACACACAAAAACCCGGACCGGTATCCATCGCGGCCTAAAATATTAGGTAAGCTGATTATCGTCTTCTGCGTACATTGATCAAAATAGAAAAGTAATAAAACTGGTACACGGACTTTTCTATAGGTTTAGTTTTCCAAGAATTATGATTTTATAAAAGAAAATGTATAACTTTTCGTACTTTGAAGATACCTTAGTTGCATTTAAATATTGACTGTATAAATTAACTAAAACAGCCTACTCAAAAATGTATTACTGCGCAGGCGGTATGCGTTCTCTATCCGATAACCCTCGGATCTGATCGGTGACCTCAGAGCTGAACCACATGACCACCGAGGACTCCAGCACGGGATGTTGTACGGGCCCTAGTTGGGTGGAGGTGTTTCGATGAGAAATGCAGATGGGGAAGCGACGGAATGGGAGGGTGGAGGAAACGGGATTATCGCGAGAAAACCCGCACGACAACGGCAACTTCAGATACGTTTCCCACGCGCAGGAATAGGCTGTAGTCCTTGCCAAGACTCTAACCCACGCCGCCTTTGTAGGTGGTCTGTTCGGTAACAACGCGATCACTACGTCCCTGAAGGCAACAAAAAATTTTCCTTTTTCTAAATAAGCAGTCGGTAATTTTTTTGCCCTGGTGACAATGACTTTCCAATTAAAGCGCAAAACGTCTGTAAATAGCCATCGTGCATTTTGATACACTCAGGATTAAAACGTGCTATATCTGATTCGCCGTTTATAGAACACGTTTTAAGTCAATCCGTAAAAAAAAAAAACCTCGCCATAATTTCGTACGTTGTAACGTGAATACATACAATTAAATCTGCAGAAATGCAGTCAATGGGTTATAAAATGTGATTATAGACTTATATCTTAACGTTTCAGCACATGTGTAATATTTAAATTAAAGCAAACTTAAAATCATTATATTCTTTTTTGCACGCTTTAGAGGAAGACCTGACGCTAAAATTACGTATTATATCTCTAACAATTTCGCAGCATCACCTTAGTTGATGAAGCGTATGGCGGAAGGCTGCATAGAGAGCAGAACAGAATTAAGAAGGGGTTTAAAAAATGCGCGATTGTCCACGGAACTAATAACAGCTGTAAGCAGCGGGCGCGGACAGGCTAAGAAGGCCCAAGTTCCCTACGAAAAATTGTTGGATGTTGTGAAAAAAAAGTTGACTACCACAGTACAGGCACATAGCATCAGTTTGCCATAAAGGCGAACTCCAAGGCTAAGGTCGCTAGAAAGTTATCTTCGAGTTGCACGCACGTCGTAGATGAGTGTGTTGTGTTTTATATGTATGTTTATATAGCATAGTATGTAAACCACGGTTAGTTTTCAGAAGAAATATTAGGGCTGTTTGTAATCCCATCTAAATTTAAATTGTTGCGTGGAATTATAGGACTATCACGTGACTGGCTCCAATCTCATGTACTGGACGTACACAGTAAAATATTTTTGTACGTTTTGTAAACAATTTCTTGGAAAACAGTTGTCAAAAACTGTTTTTGTAGTACTTCTAGTAAATTACTGTATATTTAAAATACTGAAATATATGAAACATACTAAATTAATTATATATCTCCAATTTTTAATGATCGTGAAATATATAGTGCTTACTTGTTAAAATAATCAGTACATATGTATATTCACATTAAAAACAGTTGTAAACATTGATCTCATACATTTGTGGTATTGCAGAAATTATATTGGCAGCGATTGTTGTTTAAAAAAAAATGTATACATACAAAAAATTTTTAATGTGTGTTAGTGAAAATAATTCGGCCTTTATCGCACTAAAAAAAATCCGTAAATTTAATAGTTTTACTGTACATCCGGATTTAAAAAAATGAGTAAATTACTAATCAAAGTGTTCCACTTTCCTTATTGCGGTGTTTTACTGGGGGACGCGGCATTTAGCCAAAATATAATTTGGCCGAACAGGTGTTTGCCCGTACTGGTGTTTGGTAGAACAGGCATTTGGCCGAACAGGCATTTGGTAGGCAAGCGTTTGGCAGAACAGACATTTGGNTACTGGTGTTTGGTAGAACAGGCATTTGGCCGAACAGGCATTTGGTAGGCAAGCGTTTGGCAGAACAGACATTTGGTAGGCAAGCGTTTGGCAGAACAGACATTTGGCCGAAAATTCTGCCAAACTATTTTTTTTTTCGGCCAANTCCTCCGCTATATTTCTTATGGCAGTAACCTGGAAGGGAGTAAAACGTTTTAAATCAAAACATAAATTAAAAAAGTCGTAGTCAAAGTCCGTTTTTTTACACCGGTTGTATTATTTCTAGTCAACAGAAACTTTCAGAAGCGCGATTCATTCATCACATAGTCGATGGGAAAAAAAGCCATTTGTAATGATCGAGTGAGTGAAGAGATTTGGGTGGCTCCTAACATAGAGGTCTTGAGAGCTTTGAGGGTGAAGCGAGGTNGCCATTTGTAATGATCGAGTGAGTGAAGAGATTTGGGTGGCTCCTAACATAGAGGTCTTGAGAGCTTTGAGGGTGAAGCGAGGTGAGTATCGAGAAGCGCCGGAATGAAAGGATGGGCGAAACGGGAGATCCCCGAGAAAACCCGCCGACCAGCGGCATCGCCCGGTACGATTCCCACGTGCGATAATCCAGGAGCGACCCCGCTGGGAATCAAACCCGGTTCACCTAGGTGGGAGGTGATTAGTCTGACCACTACACCAAGAAGACACACCAGTTGTGTCGGCAGCATAGAACACATTTCTCACACACAAAAACCCGGACTGGTATCCATCGCGGACTAAAATATTAGGTAAGCTAATTATCGTCTTCTGCGTACATTGATCAAAATAGAAAAGTAATAAAACTGGTACACGGACTTTTCTATAGGTTTAGTTTTCCAAGAATTATGATTTTATAAAAGAAAATGTACAACTTTTTGTACTTTGAAGATACCTTAGTTGCATTTAAATATTGACTGTATAAATTAACTAAAACAGCCTACTCAAAAATGTATTACTGCGCAGGCGGTATGCGTTCTCTATCCGATAACCCTCGGATCTGATCGGTGACCTCAGAGCTGAACCACATGACCACCGAGGACTCCAGCACGGGATGTTGTACGGGCCCTAGTTGGGTGGAGGTGTTTCGATGAGAAATGCAGATGGGGAAGCGACGGAATGGGAGGGTGGAGGAAACGGGATTATCGCGAGAAAACCCGCACGACAACGGCAACTTCAGATACGTTTCCCACGCGCAGGAATTGGCTGTAGTCCTTGCCAAGATTCGAACCCACGCCACCTTGGTAGGTGGTCTGTTCGCTAACAAAGCGATCACTGCGTCCCTGAAGGCAACAAAAAATTTTCCTTTTTCTAAATAAGCAGTCGGTAATTTTTTTGCCCTGGTGACAATGACTTTCCAATTAAAGCGCAAAACGTCTGTAAATAGCCATCGTGCATTTTGATACACTCAGGATTAAAACGTGCTATATCTGATTCGCCGTTTATAGAACACGTTTTAAGTCAATCCGTAAAAAAAAAAACCTCGCCATAATTTCGTACGTTGTAACGTGAATACATACAATTAAATCTGCAGAAATGCAGTCAATGTGTTATAAAATGTGATTATAGACTTATATCTTAACGTTTCAGCACATGTGTAATATTTAAATTAAAGCAAACTTCAAATCATTATATTCTGTTTTGCACGCTTTAGAGGAAGACCTGACGCTAAAATTACGTATTATATCTCTAACAATTTCGCAGCATCGCTTAGTTGACGCGATGTTAGTGAAGCGTATGGCGGAAGGCTGCGTAGAGAGCAGAACAGAATTAAGAAGGGGTTTAAAAAATGCGCGATTGTCCACGGAACTAATAACAGCTGTAAGCANGTAGAGAGCAGAACAGAATTAAGAAGGGGTTTAAAAAATGCGCGATTGTCCACGGAACTAATAACAGCTGTAAGCAGCGGGCGCGGACAGGCTAAGAAGGCCCAAGTTCCCTACGAAAAATTGTTGGATGTTGTGAAAAAAAAGTTGACTACCACAGTACAGGCACATAGCATCAGTTTGCCATAAAGGCGAACTCCAAGGCTAAGGTCGCTAGAAAGTTATCTTCGAGTTGCACGCACGTCGTAGATGAGTGTGTTGTGTTTTATATGTATGTTTATATAGCATAGTATGTAAACCACGGTTAGTTTTCAGAAGAAATATTAGGGCTGTTTGTAATCCCATCTAAATTTAAATTGTTGCNTAGTATGTAAACCACGGTTAGTTTTCAGAAGAAATATTAGGGCTGTTTGTAATCCCATCTAAATTTAAATTGTTGCATGGAATTATAGGACTATCACGTGACTGGATCCAATCTCATGTACTGGACGTACACAGTAAAATATTTTTGTACGTTTTGTAAACAATTTCTTGGAAAACAGTTGTCAAAAACTGTTTTTGTAGTACTTCTAGTAAATTACTGTATATTTAAAATACTGAAATATATGAAACATACTAAATTAATTATATATCTCCAATTTGTAATGATCGTGAAATATATAGTGCTTACTTGTTAAAATAATCAGTACATATGTATATTCACATTAAAAACAGTTGTAAACATTGATCTCATACATTTGTGGTATTGCAGAAATTATATTGGCAGCGATTGTTGTTTAAAAAAAAATGTATACATACAAAAAATTTTTAATGTGTGTTAGTGAAAATAATTTGGCCTTTATCGCACTAAAAAAAATCCGTAAATTTAATAGTTTTACTGTACATCCGGATTTAAAAAAATGAGTAAATTACTAATCAAAGTGTTCCACTTTCCTTATTGCGGTGTTTTACTGGGGGACGCGGCATTTAGCCAAAATATAATTTGGCCGAACAGGTGTTTGCCCGTACTGGTGTTTGGTAGAACAGGCATTTGGCCGAACAGGCATTTGGTAGGCAAGCGTTTGGCAGAACAGACATTTGGTAGGCAAGCGTTTGGCAGAACAGACATTTGGCCGAAAATTCTGCCAAACTATTTTTTTTTTCGGCCAAACGACTTATCTCACTGTGTGTAAAAGATAAATTTTAAAAGTTAAAATATTTTATTTTGAAGCAAAATTTGTACACGAATCAAAAGTCATCGGATTTATGATTCTTGCCGCTGTTCTACTTCTTATCTCAAAATGGGCTCTAAATACACACCTCAAAGAATGTTTGCACCAGCTGTAATAGTTTCCACGTGAAGTGTGTTCGCTAGGACATTTGGTGCTTTACAAAAAGACATTCGTCATGTCTGGCGTGGTATTCTATACATACTGAGTATTTCCATAGTGTACTTTCTCTTAGGCCGTGAGACACCCAGTAACTCAGAAATCCCGATGATGCAAAACATTTTTTCAGTTATACCTTTTTATAAAAATGTGACATAAGTAATTTTTTTAAGTTTTTTTTTCGTGTCTGGGTGTTAAGTGTTGTTAACCGTTACAGGTATCTTAAGCTAATTTTTAATGTTTGAAAAACAGCTCTAAGTTGTGTATGTACCATACTTGTTGCAGAAACAAACATTTACTGGTTACAGTAGCGATGAAAGCTTCGTGTAAACCATAAATTGTTCGTTCCGGAAAATTGAAGCCATATAAGATATACGAAGAGGTTACGTATTTTGTATTTACGAAGCTCGGCTCCGTTTTTCGTCATTTCAGGTCGCTTTTCTGTATATTATCTGTAAATTTCTGTGAGATTTCCGTGAATACACGGAAAGTTATAACAGTTCACCGTCCATAACTTGCACGAGAGGAGTGTCCCTCTGCTCTCATGTACAGTAAGTACCCTGACTGCTTGAAGACAGGAATAAGCAGATTTATGAGGTTTTATCGGTAAAATGAGCACTTTTTTTAAGGACGTGCTAAAATGTTCCTTTCATTATATTTGTATCCTTTCGCCAATTGTTAATATAATAATTGTCATGTGACTAATAAACAGTATTATGGCTGCTGGAGGTGCTTCAAAGCGTGCTCACTTTACCGTGAAGTAAGTTTTATCCTACTCTGGTAGGGAAGCTTAATGCTGACATTTGGGCAACTGAAACTTTTCTCCGCCAGGTAGTACTGATGGTGGATGTGCATGTGTACCGGGTTTTCTTCGTTTTGTATGTAAGCAAGCGAGGTAATTGCAATTTTCATAAAATAAATATAATCATATAAAATGTTCCTAATTGCATGTGTTAGAACCTACTTAGGGAATAAACTTCTTCACTCTAAGAGTAAAAATATAACGAAATACGTCCACAATTAATCTGTCGTAAAATGGCATTCTTCGAAACATTGTATTACACAATCGCTTTATTTAAATTTGTCACATAATCTAACATTCCCTTTTGATGATAGCTATCTACATTTCGCCTTCGTATCGTATATTGTTTTTACTAACTTAAGCATGTTTACAAAAGCTCAAAGCCAAACAAAACTGTATTTTTACTGCCTACGATTGCAAACACTGTTGAAGAGTGAGCATAATGTTTACAAAACTAAGTTAATGTTTAATATTTTGGTTAGGGCATTTGTGTGCATCACAATTCGAAATAAATCCAAACTTTTAGATACAAATAAAAATAATTTTTCAGTTAACCGTCAAACTAAAAGCGACTTCTCTGGAACACCATCGCACCTGGCGGTGAAAATTTTCCTCATGCGAAACTCTTGCATAAGAAATGTCACTTTCCTCCAACCCGAATCGAATAAACCTTAATGTGAGTGTTACCGCCATCGAGGATACGGGGTGTGGAGTGAGGACCCCTGGCGCAGGGCGAGGGGGGTGGGATGCCAGCGACACGCGCATCTGTTCCCCAACTCCCGGGAGCGTGTTATTACACAGCGGTCGTGACGTGCGGCATTAACCCACACTCGAGCCGGCGGTAGTGGACTGGACGCTCGGCGCCAAGGTCGAGCGGCGCCTGCATGTCTGAGCGACTTTCGCGAGGCAGGTGCTGCTCAAATACAANTTCATGCGCCTGCCTGACTGCCTTCTTCTCCCACGGCCCGGCGTAATGCCTTCATTGGCTCCAGCCATCTCGTCTCCGCTGTAAGACTTCGGAAAGCACCCAACAGAGCAAACCAAAATCATAGTAAAGCAAGTGTATATTTATGTAGAAATTAATTAAACAAACTGTTAATCTCTAAATAATTATTCCTCATATCTCAAGTGCCAAAACGAGCATTCAAAATATTAGGTATACCTATTAAAAACAAATGTCCAAAACAAATTTTAGCAATTTCCATCGCGAAGAGCGACACGGTCTTTTACGATGAACGATAAATACCATACATTTATCATGTGTTTTTAAGCCTTAATAACAGGTGTAAATTTTCCCAAAAGTTGCCTAACTAGACATATTTTAAATCCCACTTATTGTTTCACTTTAATGAACGGGCGAAAATTTTATTTGAGCAACGTAGCTATCTGCTTGTGAATTATGAAAATCGGCTTTAATAAGTTAATTGATAAAGATCGTGGCTTCTCCCATAAGCGACATTCGATGATACTGTAGAAACTGATGAAATGTGCGTTATTTTGAGTAGTACTAATTTTATATTAATACTGAAAACGTGATTATTTCAAGGTATCGGACAGACAAAAAGTCAGAAGCTTGTGCGATACGGCTGGATTTATTACTTACCTCAACCGTACTTCACATCTACGTGATTTGAGGTGCCACGCTTACGAGCAAAAAGGTAAAAAGGCGGCAGAGCCAGATGACTGTAGAAGGCATCCGAATCACGTGTTCCTGCCCGGGTGACTTGCTAGAATTCTAAGTCATGTCGTGGGTGTGGTGGTGGAACCATCAACGGTTCAGCGTCGTCGCTACACGAACACACGCCCAAGGCTCGATTCATGATTTAAAAAACGTGTACGTATCAGAATGAAAGAAATCATTTTTACGAAACTGTTCATGGTCGTCGTGTACGAAATGGCGAGTTTTATTTCGTGTCGTGAAAGTAAGGCCTTCAACGCACGAATTTGCAGGATAAAACAAGAATAAGAAATAATATATTCCACTTACTTAAATATCTTATTTCTAAAAAAAAAACTTACAATTTTTCCTTTATTAAAAAATACGTCTTAATTATCCTTTTAAGTAATAAATACCTACTTCACTAAAAAAAACTTTCTAGTCATAAGGGGGCCGCAGTGGTGTAGTGGTCAGACTGCTCGCCTCCCACCTAGGCGAACCGGGTTCGAATCCCAGCGGGGTGTTTTCTGGATTTTCGCACGCGGGAAACGTTTGGGTTTTTCTCGCCCCTGCATTCCGGCGCTGCTCCATACTCACCTCACATCACCCTCATTGGCTCTCAAGACTTCGATGTTAAGCGCCACCCATCTCTCTCTGCTCCACTCTAGTCACATGTGGTTGGATGAACATGAGACAAGTATATTCGCTATGAAACATAACTTTTGTACACGTTCTTTACAGACGCCTCTTATACTCTGAAGAGCCAAAAAAACTGGTATAAACGTGCGTATGCAAATAACAGAGGTATGGAACCAATCAGAGTAACGCGATGCGGTCGGCAACTAGATCGGTTACTGCTGCTACAATGGCAGGTTATCAAGATTTCAGTGAGTTTGAACGTGGTGTTATAGTCGGCGCACGAGAGATGGGACATAGCATCTCTGATGTAGCGATAACATTTGGATGTTCGCGTACGACCATTTCATGAGTGTACCGTGAATATCAGGAATCCGGTAAAACATCCGGTAAAACATCTTCGACAACGCTGCAGCCGGAAAAAAAAGATCGTGAAAGAACGGGACAAACGACGACTGACGAGAATCATTAAGCGTGACAGACGTGCAACCCTTTCTCAAATTGGCGCAGATTGGATTTGTGGACTGCCCTGCAGGATTCATGGCGTGAAGTGCCTCCTACATACCTTCAAACCTTAGTCGAGTCCATGCCACGTCGGTCGTCTTGCGGCACTTCTGCGTGCTCGGGGGGGGGGGGGGGGGCTACACGATATTAGGCAGGTGTACCAGTTTTTTTTGGCTCTTCAGTGTACTTACCTACACGAAATTGATCGTGAACTAAGCTTAAGACCAAACAAACTCTTGTATTAAAGACGGTGGAAGAGAGATTCTCGTCAACTACTCAGTTTTGTATGAGTTATAAATAGGACATGTGTTAGCTAACTGACTTCTGCAGTGAATGATCAAGCACACACTGCCAGGCGGAGTGAATTATGACGGGCGGGGGTGGGGAGAAGTAGAGACGCCAGAAAATGAGGGCATGCCGCGTCAGGGTGAAAAAGTAATTTCTGGCGGTAATTTGCAATAAAGCATGGACGGTGTTTAGTTTAATCAGGTCACTCCCAGACACGGAGGGGTATCAGCAATTTAACACCCCGCTGCATTATGCCCCTTTCCACCCTGCAACCCCTAAGGGACGGTAAAGGGCTGCCCACTCGGGACACGCTTACCTCACACCTGAGGAAGGACCGAGGTTTGGGAATGAAGTACAATACTTTTCTGTCAGAACCAAGCGATTCCTCAGCGTAAATTGGTACGAGGCGAGATTTGTTTCGTCACTTAAGATATAACGAAAATTTCCAAACATCCCAAAGACAAAATAAGAAGAAAATTGCTATATTTGAAAATATTCCAGGTAATACGACAAACTCCACCAGTCCGCGATTTCAATAAATTTCCCTTATGGCCAACCACTAAGGTAAGTTTCCAAGTACACCCATCTAGCTGCTTACAGAACTCGGTGCAAGCATTCGAATCTCGTGGTTTCAAGAATTGAATGATAAAAATTTGCACCTTCGATCAAAAAAGTGCGTAATATCGGGGCTATGTTGTCACGTCATCTTTAATATTCCACTGTGGAATAAAGCAAGTAGAAATTCAATTTACGGCAAAAAAAACTGTAATTGCTTTTTTCATTAAATCAGAGTTTATTACGCCAACTAACAGGGCAGTAAAATTCCCAATCTAAATAAATCAAGACTTCACCACAACAAACGAAACAATTGTAAATGAATAAACCTAGATATAAATAAAAAGTTAACAGAGGAAAAGTACAATTTTAATTTTCTAGATCACACTTTTTACTATAAATGCGTCAGTTTTTAAATCAGTCTCAATATACGAGGAACCACATTATATGACTCCGCTGCATTAACGTACGAAATATTGGAATTTTTTTACACATCCTCCGAGTCGCTTCATCTAATATTGTAGGGTCAATTTCGAGGCCCAGAGCTCCAGTGCTGGTAGGACTCATATTGATGCTTTACTTCTGTGACAAAACCTGTTCGGCTTGTCGAAATAACACGTAATTTCAATTCAAGCAAATACAAATATATCAAATCGTTTGTTATAATCATAAGCGAACAAATCAGCTTTACTCATTTTGAATTCACAAATAAAATTCACTACGCCATTAAATAGATTAAACAATAGAAGCAGAAAGTCATTGTCATATTTCACTCTAAGATATGATGAGCTAAAGTTATTTTCAAAATTTCACGCGAAGTCAAAATTACAAAATATGAAGAAGCTTCGTTATAATAAATTATTTAAAAATGTGTGAGATTAAGGGATTTCCAATGGAAATTTTTTTTTTTTACATATGAGAATTATTTCATTTCTGCAAGTTAAATAATTCTCAATATTTCTGAGTTCCAAAAATAGTAGAACTGGGTTTTTAACATGTGATAAGATGACATTGGGAATTTTTTATTTTACTTTGTTTTACTTAACTCACTTATGTGCAATGTCTGCAGTCAGTAATGACAAGCATAACATTAAAAACACGTGTTTAACATCGTCCCTGTAGGAAACAGCTAACTCTGGTAACACTTAGTATAGCGTGATAATGCTTGTATTGAGATTATATATTTACATAAATAAATACGAAGTCTTTGTCCTCACGACATGTACTGTCGCGCACTTTGTCGTAACGTCAAGTAACATGCGTTTGAAAACACGTTTTAGTGAGCATTACTCCAAAGAAAAGACCTCGCAGGAAAAAAAAGCAAAAATTTCGCCGTTAACTGTAAGTTAAACTTTTTGAAAAAATAACAATACCTGCCGGTATCTGCATATGTTATAAAGTATGCAATGAAAGAAATACTTCTATGCTGCATTTCATATAGGTGCACCAAACTTTGACAGACACTGTGACCAACCCACACACACACACACACACTCTCTCTCTCTCACTCTCACTCTCTCTATCTCTCTTCTGCGAAGTATCGTATCAACTGATGAGTTGTTGCGAGATGTATGTTATTATGTTGGCGATATTTATGATGACTATGAAAGAAAATACTACTCGGAACTGGAAGTTGTAATTCAAAACTTTAATTATACTTACAAAATTTTTAATTTAAATTATGTTTTTAAAGTAATGTACAATTTTTGAACCTCTAGCGAATTGGTTTTAAGAACATGTTTAGCCATTATGACGGAGTATGCGGACATTTACGATATGTGAAACGTTCCCAGCTTGGTAAACACCATTGTGCATATGATCTCTTTCGTTAGGTTTATGCGAGTCCCTTATGATGTTGTCGGAATACTTTATTGGTAGCTAATTATTTTTGTATTTGCTTTCATTAAAAATTGTTGCCCGAAGGGGTGCCTTTCATAAGCATACTTGGTTTTAGGGGTGCATTTTTAGTGTTTTTATTGTGTGAAATGTATTATTATCGGAACGTGTATGACTTGGTCCACCATTTTCTGTATGTACCGCCGTGAAGTGCTACAGTTTATTTCCGTTTATATATAACAAAATATGGGAGCACTCTAATAAAACCCACATATATCCAATAGAATGATAAAGACTTCAGAATAAAGTCGGATGGGTAGTTGACAGCATACAAAACATTAATGCTGTCGACATGTACAAACTTGGAGACAGTTAGCGAACGAATGTAATTTCTGTACATATGGGTGGGTGGGGGATAAACCAAAGGATCGATCAAAGGATTCGGATTGATCGAAGGATTGGCATGGGATGCTGATTGCTATGCTGATTGATGGAAAGATTGCGAGATCGATCGGAAGATTGATGAAAAAACAAGTCTTTAAATAATGTTTAATTTTTTTAGTATCATTTTNAAGATTGCGAGATCGATCGGAAGATTGATGAAAAAACAAGTCTTTAAATAATGTTTAATTTTTTTAGTATCATTTTAGAATTTTTTTTTTATTTTTGGATCATTTTTTAAAACAGTTACTTCAGCTTCTCTAAAAAACTTATTAAATCAGTGGTGTAAAAAATCGATTGCGTCAGCTGTGGTAGAAATGTTTTGCGTAAATTTTGTAAAGATTTTGTGCGAAGAGGTTAACTACGAGACTATTAGATAGTTTTTTTTTTCGAGATTGTCCATCATCGTTTGTATAGGTGGGTGGAATGGTAGGTTGGTTTTGTCGGTTGTTCTAGNTTTTTTTTTTCGAGATTGTCCATCATCGTTTGTATAGGTGGGTGGAATGGTAGGTTGGTTTTGTCGGTTGTTCTAGTCAGTTTTGCAGGAACTGGTCACGACAGGAGCTAGTTTTATGCTCAGTCAAACTCGCGAAGAATCAGTCTTGGGTGGAGTTAGTCTAAGGTGGAGAGCTAAGGTGGAGTCAGTCGTTGGCTGGTATGGTTAGTCGGTTTGGATCCTTGTTGTGACTAGCTAGTAATGGCCAACTGTATGGACTGTGCTTTTTCTCGATTTTTCAAGTTCTATGTAATTGGAGTCAAGGTCGACAACAACCAACATGGTGGCTAAATCGACAGCTCCTCTGGCGGTGCAATCGATCATTAATACACTAGCATCACCTACATTATGAAAAAGTAAAAAATTACAAACGAAAAAATGAGCACGGTAGGTGGAATGCATTCTACAGAATGAGCATAGGTGAGGGGGTAGGGGAGGGGAATGTAAATACAATGAGAAACATTGGTGGCGGGTCTAACGAGTGTGAGTAATCAACCAATAAGAAACACTGTTGGATGGCGAAGCCAACACAAGTAATCAACCAACGAGGAACATTGGCAAGGGTCAGTCGTCTGCTGGACATGGTGCTGAGGAAACCTCCGGAAATATAAGTTTTTATCAATTTCGTAAAATATTTTTTATAATTTTTCAAATATTTTTTTATTTGGTTTTAATTTTTGGGGCTTAAGGTCATTTAAGGCCACGGACATAAGGTCAAACCAAAGGTCAAGGTTAAAGTCACTAGGATTAAATATGGTGGTTAAGTGATGTCATAACATGGTGGCTGGTCGGCTTCACTCTCCCATCCCGTCAAAGCCAAAANATTAAATATGGTGGTTAAGTGATGTCATAACATGGTGGCTGGTCGGCTTCACTCTCCCATCCCGTCAAAGCCAAAACATTCGAAATTGTAATTTTTTATAAAATTCTTAAATAAATTATTTTAATAAAATTTTTATATTTTAAAAATAATTTTAACAGTTTTTATCAATTGTTTTTGGGGATTTTTTAAAACAAATTTGAGATTTTCTATTGAAGGTTATCTATGGTCATGAGCATGAGGTCAAGTTCGAGGTCAAATATCAAGGTCGCCGATATATAAACATGGAGTTCGTAGTCAGTAATGTAATATGATAGCCGACTTTTATGAATTTATTTGATTTTTACCATTTTTTCTCTAGTGTTTGTTTTCACGGTCATTGGGGCCATAGTCACTAGCACCCAGTGTGGTAGGAAGTGTCATCAATGTAATTTTTTCCTTTATTTTTAAACTTTTTTTAGATCTTTGAATTGTTTGTGATTTTTTAGAATTGTTTGGCATCAAGGTTACCCAAGGTCAAGGTTGAAGGTCAAGGTCATAAACATATAACATGGCTGACGAGATGGACACTGGCCAACCTGGCGAGGGTCGGTCGTGTCCGTAAATTAGTCGATCCACCTGTCATCGAACGCCGGACCTCCTACACGTACATATTTAAATAATTTTTAAAAATAATGTTTTAATTTTTATTTCTTATAATTTTTCCGGAATTTTATAGTTTTTCTGCAATTGTTTTGGATTTTTTGCGTTTAGGGTCATCCAAGGTCACGGGTTAAGGTCGGGGTCCAAGAAGGCGGTTCGGTGACGCTACAACATGGCGGTCGGCCGGCTCCTGGCGCTTGTGCCCCATGCCCTCTGTGTCCCATTTAAAATACATTATGCCCGACTTCTCTATTTTCTACTTCTTACGTCTCTAAAACAAGACCGTCACATAAGGTACCAGGACTGAAACGGCGATGTAACGTTTGCAGGGTGATCTATTCCGACACTATGACTTCGTAACTAATATCACGATTGAAATAAATGTGGCAGTAGAGTTCTATGAGGTGCACGACTACGATAGAGCATGACCTTCAGTTGGCACCGCGCATGCGTGAGGTACGGGCGAGGGCTCTCTGTGCCCGCCGGTCATTTTGGGCTAGAGAGAAAATTTCCGAACAATATATTTCGCAACTCTGAAGTGCTAGCGTGCTTATTTTGGTGAAAACAAAATCCAAGTATTAATTTCGTTACTTTCATTTTATTTTCTTATCCCAAAGAAAACGTTGTAGTCTACTCACTGCTTTCTCACCCTTTTGAATTATACCTTTGAAGAATCACCCCATGCATAATGTGTTCAGTAGTTTCTTACATATCCCATGTATCACAGGTGTTTTATATTTCTGTTAACTCAAAAGTATGTTCTTTTTGGTTAAATTTACTTTCACTTATAATTTATTGATATATTAAAAGAAAGTGCTTATGCAAAATATCATCAAACTGAGTGAGCACGAATGCGGTGCGTGGTTCCATTGGTGTAATTTTATAGAATAGTTAAGCTTTGTTTGCAAGAGGCGGAGAAATATCCTGGAAGTAAAACTTCAGCAGGGCTTCAGAAAAGTTGGACGTAACTTAAAACGAACTATACCCGCTAAATCAGGCGTCTTCACATAAATCTCATCACGCCCCTGTCTCCGACACAATTACAGCCCGATAGTTTTGGGTAGTTCAATATCAAAGGTGCTCTCTCTAAAAATGAACCTGGTATACCAATAAAATACCTGGCGCAGTGTAAATAAACATAAATAAATTACGTAAGAACAGTTTTTATTGAATTTGTTTAATTCTTGCAGATGCAACTCTATAGTGCTCTTTAAAGCAGGTTGGATGCATTTCTTTGACTGCTGCCTTCGCTCGAATATACGGACGATTCATACGTTCGTGTCCCAGGCAACGTCGCGATCAAAGTGGTTATCAAGGCCGAATTGTAGTGAGGTGGTTTTCTATTGCCTTTCGCATTGCGAGGTAAACCAGATATACCAGCCAATAAGAAAATCCGAAGTTCGGCACCGAAACTCGAACACCTTTCCCGCTTCTCGCTGCTTTATGGTGGTGGTCCGTGTATAATTTAACCAAAAGCAATTTTTCCACTATTAAGCATTTATTATTGGATCACAGTCTATTGTACATACATACTGCGCCGATTTATACGATGAAAATGCCTCACAAATTTGAAGTATACTACAGCGACAGAATATACCGTAAAAAATGTAAGCCCTTATCAACAAGCCAGCTGTAAATATGTTTGTATTTTTTATTGTTGGTATTTTCTTTCTGCTTTCGTGCAAAATTCCGTCCAGATTTAAAAACTGATTGATACAGTAGCATTTACTCCACGTTCAGCCCAGGCAGAGCTAATTTCAAACCGATGTTTGGTCTACACCTGCTGGCTACATTATGCATGAAGTTCAATAGGGCTCGGATTTACGTGTTGGTTACAACCTCATCTCCGCTTGCGGCTTAACTATATGCCAATGTGTTGCTAAATCTCCGCTCCATCGCCGTTTAGGAGTTCTCTGATTTCCCGGCATTGTTAATTCTCGCTCTCCCCACCTGAGCCGTCTTACTCTGATACAGTAGATAATGTTCACATCTTCAAACTTCTGACGCCACTCCTGGTTTACCATTCAGCCCACGTTTTTTTCCTGATCTGATCAAAATTTGACGAATAGTATGACTAAATTAAGATGCTTCAGAATAAGTATCCCCAAATTATTATTGTAATATATTATTATCATTTGGAAATATCACGTTACTCAACAAGAGCCTCAGAATGTTGCCCCCCACCCTTTCTAGTCATCCTCATCGCCCGAGACTCTATGAAAATATTCTACCAATTAATTTGAAGCACAATGTAATAGATTCACTGGTTTGTGAGCAGCAGTAAGAAAACGCACAGATAAATAAATTTCCAATGGTGAAAAACCCAGGGAGACAAATTAGTACCTGACTGATGAGATAGATCGTTCTCACAGAAATGGCGTACAGGAGCGAACTCGAGTCCTAACAGTGTAATATATCATGTGACAGTTTTANTTTGAAGCACAATGTAATAGATTCACTGGTTTGTGAGCAGCAGTAAGAAAACGCACAGATAAATAAATTTCCAATGGGGAAAAACCCAGGGAGACAAATTAGTACCTGACTGATGAGATAGATCGTTCTCACAGAAATGGCGTACAGGAGCGAACTCGAGTCCTAACAGTGTAATATATCATGTGACAGTTTTCGAAGTTAATCCCCCGCAGGAAATTCAAAATCATGTCCAGGTCACTGCCATTTGCTTCCCAGCAGGGAGACGCCATNCGAAGTTAATCCCCCGCAGGAAATTCAAAATCATGTCCAGGTCACTGCCATTTGCTTCCCAGCAGGGAGACGCCATTCCTGATCAATGCCTGATCCTCCGATCTCCTGCTCTACTTTATACGAACTACCACATCGCAGCTAGTTTAATGTGGCTGTGCAATGTAAGATAGGCCAGAACAGCCAAGTATACAGAAACTTAATTCCCTGCGTGTTCCAAAGTCCGCCCACTCCACCCATAAAAATGTCCTTAGCGACGTCACGGGATTTGATTGGAAATCTCGCTTACAGGACTTGATTATCCAGTCATTTCCTCAAAACAAACTTGCTAGACGCCGGCTGAACTAACAACGAATAGTGCAAGTGATTAAATCCAGCATCCAGAGCTTTACGCAATCACAGGGTATTAGAAGGCTTACTTTCACCTCACTATTTTTTATCGATGTAATGCAGTGGTCAATGTTTAAAAAGCGTAAACGTCATATTTTTAAATACAATATAATTTATTTATATTCCACATTTTTGGCATAATAAGTAGTCAAAGATTCATTTTCAATTTTTTTTTGTAACGGTGTAGTCAGTAAAATGAAGATCTTGATAAACTAATGACGGAAATATCAAACTTCGATAAACGTTAAGACACAATTAACAAATTTTGTGTTTTTAAAAACGAAGACATTTTGTGTAAGTAGATTGTGAGCAATTTTACGTGAATTTCCAACACAAATAAATTCAAAAGTATCTTTTGAAATAAATGTTTTACATATCATTGAGTAATCAATAACATACATTCATTTACAATATTTAAGTTNAAAGTATCTTTTGAAATAAATGTTTTACATATCATTGAGTAATCAATAACATACATTCATTTACAATATTTAAGTTCGGCAAATTGTTAAGTTTTTTGTATTTTTATACGATAGGAAACATAAAAATATAACAAGAAGCAGTAAAAAAACTAAATAAAGAATTTTTACCTTTAAATTCTCCTGTTCATGAAATGTGCTCCACGTCCTTATAAAATAGTAAATTAAAATATACCCAACATGCTGAAAGGGACAATCGTATTACTTCACTTATACCATGCTGCGGAAAAATTAAGTTTCGAAGTTACAATGAAAATCCCCTCTGGAGTTACTTACCTCTTAACTTAGGCATCGGTTCTTCATTTCAGGTATTTCAATGCAAATATAAACGATGGCTACGTAGTTGACCCAGTGAGAAGAGTTCCTGCTTGCTCGACTGCACTGGCGGCAGATATTTATAAAACTGCGGATTACCAGTAGCGGTCAGTAGCTGTAGCCAATGAAAAGTGCTGACTGTATTGATGTTTTTACCATATTGTGCGCAGAACAAGTTTGGCAGCAAGCCAAAACTAAGAGAATACGCCTGGGAGTTTAGGCCGTTGTTTTCGGCTCTCGGTGATAACAATCGCAAACATATTTTTAATTTTATTTGATTGGCACAACTAAACAACTTTATTTTCATAGCACATGGCTAATCGGCATCATGCTGTTGCATCTGGTGTCTCCTTATGTCTTGCGTCCTTTAAAATCGTTCAAGAATATGTTGCTACACCCACTGCCCGTCAGATAGTCAGCTCATTGGTAAATTACTGTTATAATAGCAAACATTAATTATCACAATTTGTCAACATATACAATTGAATTCACGTGACTGTTGACAAACCCTGTGGAAGCGAAACAGAAAATTTTCTAGAACACCGAACTCTTTTAAATAAGAGAGAGTGAATTACGCGGATCTGCCTCATGAGGAGACCGATGGAAGCTGTGGGGCACTGGCAACGCCGCTACAGCGGTATCTATATACCACTGTATGTATATTTCTTTAGGCACATTCTAAAGAAAGATTGTACCGTTGATGTAGTGTTGGTATGGGACTATGTCTGTTCCATAAAAGTATTGGTATATAGTTTGCTGGAAATCTGCATTAATATTTGTCTATCAAGACTTTACCTCACCGAACCTCACCACAAAAGTCTCTGTTAATTACGTAACGGCCTACCACTCGTCGACCCAACACTGCTTACAAACTAAACTAATATAAACTTTCATCACACCCATATCTTAACCACGGAGATAGGAATAACAAGAGATGGCATACTATGACGTCATTGAATCTGCATTTTCGTCCATCTCCATAGTGTGATACTCAAATCTTAGAAAATGTTGAGGCAGGTTTTTGTATTTAATGCATGAAGATGTGGCAGTTTTTAAACAAATAAAAACTAATGAAGCTAAACTTGCCGGCAAAATATCAATATGCTCTCATACAGTAGTTTCATTTTAACTTCACAGGTTAGGTTTTCAATGTTTTGGGTCTCACATCATGGCGGACAGGCTTCATCATTTTATCATGCATATCCACAGGCAGGTTTTACGGCCCGAAGGTCAGTAAACCCTCCATCTTCCCGCTCTGCAACTGTACTCGGATGAGTAAGGCAGTGCACGGGACTTTCTCCTCTTATTTCTTCGGGCATTGACTTTTCTTTGTGCCATACATGGTATTCTACCGGTTTTCTCAGTAAAACCTGTCCTCGCCAATCATAAATATTCCGACTACTTGCATTGAAGTCTTTACCCGAATACACCTTCATGGGTCCTCGGAAAGCTCTTCTCGACACTTGTCGTATTCCTCATGTATTTTGCCAATTGTTGGGGTGAACTCTTGCCATAACTTGTGAAGAACTTTGTCTTTAATGGCATTTTCAAATCTCGTATCAAGGCCCTTTCTTTCTGCAATTCCTTGGAGTCATTCCCTTATGTCTTCTGCTTTCAGACAGTTCGTGATGACATGCTCCATTGTGTCATCAATACCACATACATCACACAGCGGAGATTTCACCAGACGGAATCCATGAAGCTTCACCTTGAAGTTGCCATGTCCCGTAAATAGCAGTGAACTGTAGTGGTTCATGGTAATCCAATGAGACTTCGTTCTTTCTTGCACATCTGGAAGCAACGCAAAGGTAACTCTTCCCTTTTCCGACCTCGAACATCTTTCCTGTCATTTACTTGTAACTTGAGTTAGAAGGTCTTGTTTTTCTCCCTTACTTGGTCTTCCATTCCGTGCTCTCTCCGCCATGATTCGACGTACTTTGACCAATAGGTCAACTGGCACCACTACTGCCAATACTGGAGGTGCCTCATTGGATACTGTCCTGTAATGCCCTTGTTACTGTCAGCAGTGCGGCCCCCTGAGCACTAACCAGTTTCCTTCTATGTCATACCAGTTCTGCCCTGTTATACCACATAACAGCCCCATATGCAATAATAGCTTCAAACACTGCTATGTAGATTGTCTTCAGAGTGCTGAAGCTTAATACCCAACTGGTATCACCAATGCTTTTCAATTGTTGGAACACAACGATTGCCTCAGGTAACTGTTCTTTTCATCCAGGATGACTCCCAGATATTTCATCTCACTAACATACTGCACAGATTCCCCTCCAAAGTGTACAGTAGGTGGCCTGCCAAATCTTCCTTTCAGCAACATGGTCTTTGTTTTTGCAATGGAGAACTTTAACTTGACTTTTGCCGCCCATTGCTTCACCTTTTCTATGATGTCAGCAGCCTTTATCTCCAGTTATCTTCGGACTCTTCCAGATATTATAATTAGTCCAACATCTGCATAGCCAAATAATGTGCAGCCCGGTGGGAACTCCAATTCCAAACATCCATCGAAGAGGATGTTTCACAGAATGGGCCCAAGGATCGATATTTGGGGGCATCCCTTCGTTATCCTAATCTTGATCTGTACAGCCTTAGATATGTACAGGCTCCATCTGTCCTTGAAGTAACCTAGGATAACTTTATAGATGTTCGCAGGACATCCCTTTATCTTTAACTGGTGCATTACTTTACGGAACCCATACTGTTTTTCATTAGGCTTCCCTTCAGATTCCAAAGCTCCAACCAATCTTCTGTTTATGAGCTTTGCACAAACTTTGCCCATGGTTGGTAGGACTTAGGATCATCGCGCTCTTTTCAAATTCCTTTATACAGGATCCTTAACAGTCCCACCTTCCATGGGGAGGGAAGAACTCCTTTCTTGAAACAATCGTTCAGAAGCTTCAGGGTAGCTTCTTTTATCCTTGAGAAGATTCGTTTTAATATTTAAGCTCCAATCCCATCAATACCAGGAGCCTTCCCATGTTTCATGTTGTAAACCACAGCTGTCAGTTCTTCCATATCAAATTCAGGTGCATCCTGATTTTCTGGACATATACTCATGGTCTGTATCTTAGCAGAGTGCTCCTCCACCTCTCCAGCCTGGGAGTCATCCTGCAGGAGAGTGTGAAGCAGAAACTCTATAGAGTCACTGAGGTAAGTGCAAGTTTCTCCATTGATTTTTACACTAGGTGGAGGTGTCGCTCTTTTCACCTTTCTTGCAGCCAGCTTGTATACTATTCCGAACGAGTCTTCGTTACCTACCCTGGTAACAAACTCCATCCAAGACTCAATTTTCTTTCGCTGCACCTTATTGAAGTAAAACTGCTGCATTATTTTATGGTTTCGCACAAAGGCTTCCCTTTCTTTTCCTCTTAGGCGATGCAGTCTCCTTCTCAGTTTCCTTAGTTCTTTCTTTTCTTGCTCCATCTCCAAGTCCCACCAAGAAAGGTTTGAACGCCCATGCCTTGTCTTCAGGGTCTGTTCACACACACACACACTTTATAACACTGGATAGTACATTAATTCCCTCTTCCAGGTTGCTATTGCGCCAAACTTTCCCATTCATCCGCAGCTTCTCCAATAAGACTTGATCGAATATTTTCCCAGTCTGCATTCTTATGAATGTATCGTGTTTCCACCTCTATCTCATCCATGTAAATCGTGTCTTCATCATCAGTCGAATTTTAAAAAATTATCAACTGATGACTGCTCGAATTTTCTTTCGTGACTTCACAATTCCTTATGTAAACTCTGGCTTTCCCATTACATAGTGTCACATCAATGTACGCCTCACTCCCATGAGCTTGTGAGACATACATTGGCAATTCACCATATATGTTTGCCACTTCAAGATCATTAGCCAGTAAAAACTAGCTTATTAAATCTCATTGTTCATCTGTAACAGAAAAACGCCAGAGTTCCGACTTGTCATTTGCATCTGCTCCGATCAACATTGGCCCATTCCTAAGAACATTTGTAAGTATTTCCCACCAATCAATATGTTGTTGTGTCTTCACGAAACTGGAAGTATGAGGACAATACCCAGATCTCCAAGGATCCTTTCTTAACTTGTGCACACACGTGATGTGTGTTAGACACACTTGCTAATAACATTACATCGAGATTCATGTTCGTCCTCAATACTCCAGCCTGTGGGGACACTCCACATGTATATACTGTGCCTATAAAGCCAACCACTTCCTCAAACAGGGCATATGATTCCTGGAACAGTACCAAATCCAGCCTCTGCTCCACACCAATTCTGTTCAGCTCAGAAGTAGTCACCGCTGACCTTTGTACGTTCACCTGCCCACGCATTATCTTAAAAGCCATAGTCTATCCTGGTGAGCTCCACAGACAGGGCTCTCTGGTACACTGGACACTCTTTTGAATCCACTCTATGGTTGTGACCCATATGCCTCCTCTTTCAATTAATGCATTTCTCCTCATACTGTTTTTCACTCTTACGAGAACACTCCTCAAATTTGTGGCCTTTCTCAGCACACCTGGAAGAAGAAACATCAGCATTATACCTCTTGGCAATATGCCCTCATTCCTGACAAATATAGCATCGTGAGATATATATGTAGTCTCTCACCCTACAGCTATCATACCCCGCGAATATTCGCTCATAATTGATTAGCTTGTTCCTTATTACTGGATCACACTCCAGCATCAGATTCATCCTGCCTGTGTCCCTTTTTTCTGTCCTACTAATTATATTGACCTTTCGCAAGATGGTCTCTTTGTCCATCTCTGTGGACTTAAAATTCTGCCTGTAGATTATATCCAGCAGATTACTGTTGTCATCAGCCGGTTGTATGTCATATACAATCACTTTCAGGATTCGATTTTTCGGGGCTTCCAGTTTGAGACCAAGTTTCTTAATATTCAGCTGGTTTTTCAGCCTTTCTAAGGTCTCATCATCCCCAGCATCAATCATTATTCCACCTTTCCTAATTTCTCGGACATTCCTTATTATAAGACCCTCTTCCCTTGGGCATATTCTTTACTTAATTTTCTCTTTGACTTGTGTACTAGAGATTCCTTCTTCCTCTGGGTACACTGGCACCACCTTTTTGGGAGGTTTAGGAATAATTATATCTCCCTTAGTTACTTGTGCATAGCTCCTAATGCCAGGAACTAAACCTTCCACCATATCAATATGCACCTTTATCTGGTGTTTCAGATCCTGTACCATTCCCACCAACTTAGTGTTCTATATTAACATCTTATCTAGTAAGTTTTGAAGTTTTTGTACCTAGGTATAATCCACCTTGCCGGGGTTGTATTGATTTTTGAGTTTTTGCTCAAACACCAATCTGTCATGTGAGCCACAATTTTACAGGCCTCAGCATGTGTTTTCTCCACACTATTTTCCATTTCGGTCACAGGGTCTGTCTCGGCCAAAGAGGCACTTCCCATTTCTATCCCATACTGGAGTTTTCTCACCCTTGTTCCCAAAGGTAGTTCAGGGTCTTTCGAACTTCCTGGTCTAGGTTCCAATGATGCATCTCAGGGATCTTGTGCATTTTCTTGCTCTATATTCGCGCTTTTGCCTCCGCGTCCGACCGAAATAAACTCTTGGGCCTTCTTTCTTGTATCTCTAAGGTCTCCTTATGACTGCAGGGCTTCTCTGCACTCTCCTCCCCTTGTATTTGCATATACTGAGGTTCCTCTTCCTCAGATTCTGCGCCGCTCCCATTGTCCTTGTCTCCATCCCCAGCATCTCATGGTTCTGCTTCCTCATCATACACTGGAAAGCCAAAAAAAAAAAACTGGTATAGGCATGCGTATGTAAATAACAGAGGTATGGAACCAATAAGAGTAATGCGATGCGGTCGGCAGCGCCTATATAAGACAACAAGCGTTTGGTAAAGTTGCTAGATCGGTTACTGCTGCTACAATCGCAGGTTATCAAGATTTCAGCGAGTTTGAACGTGGTGTTATAGTCGGCACACGAGAGATGGGACATAGCATCTCCGAGGTAGCGATAACATTTGGATGTTCGCGTACGACCATTTCACGAGTGTACCGTTAATATCGGGAATCCGGTAAAACATCACATCTTCGACATCGCTGCGGCCGGAAAAAGATCGTGAACGAACGGGACAAACGACGATTGACGAGAATCATTAAACGTGACAGACGT
>NQII01004713.1:101760-148665 GCA_002778355.1 Clitarchus hookeri | reverse complement strand
AGTCCATGCCACATCGTCTTGCAGCACTTCTGCGTGCTCGTGGGGGCCCTACACGATATTAGGCAGGTGTAACAGTTTTTTTGGCTCTTCAGTGTATATTTCACGCAGCTATGAGTGTATTACCACCTTATCGTGACCATTGATACAGTACCGGATTTTCTGATTCCATTTCTTTTCTCTGGGAATCAACTGGAATTGCTCCCAGTCGAATTCCCTGCCCAATAACTTGTCAGTGGTTGTCTCCACCAATTACTTAGGCACATTGCCTTGACCTAATAGCCCATTTAGGTATTTCCGCTTCGCCTATAAAGNCAGTAGGTGGCCTGCCAAATCTTCCTTTCAGCAACATGGTCTTTGTTTTTGCAATGGAGAACTTTAACTTGACTTTATCCGCCCATTGCTTCACCATTTCCATGATGTCAGCAGCCTTTATCTCTAGTTATCTTCGGGCTCTTCCAGATATTATAATCAGTCCAACATCTGCATAGCCAAATAATGTGCAGCCCAGCGGGAACTCCAATTCCAAACATCCATCGAAGAGGATGTTTCACAGAATGGGCCCAAGGATCGATATTTGGGGGCATNCCAAACATCCATCGAAGAGGATGTTTCACAGAATGGGCCCAAGGATCGATATTTGGGGGCATCCCTTCGTTATCCTCATCTTGATCTGTACAGCCTTAGATATGTACAGGCTCCATCTGTCCTTGAAGTAACCTAGGATAACTTTATAGATGTTCGCTGGACATCCCTTTATCTTTAACTGGTGCATTACTTTACGGAACCCATACTATTTTTCATTAGGCTTCCCTTCAGATTCCAAAGCTCCAACCAATCTTCTGTTTATGAGCTTTGCACAAACTTTGCCCATGGTTGGTAGGACTTAGGATCATCGCGCTCTTTTCAATTTCCTTTATACAGGATCCTTAACAGTCCCACCTTCCATGGGGAAGGAAGCACTCCTTTCTTGAAACAATCGTTCAGAAGCTTCAGGATAGCTTCTTTTATCCTTGAGAAGGTTCGTTTTAATATTTAAGCTCCAATCCCATCAATACCAGGAGCCTTCCCATGTTTCATGTTGTAAACCACAGCTGTCAGTTCTTCCATATCAAATTTAGGTGCATCCTGATTTTCTGGACATATACTCGTGGTCTGTATCTTAGCAGAGTGCTCCTCCGCCTCACCAGCCTGGGAGTCATCCGGCAGGAGAGTATGAAGCAGAAACTCTATAGAGTCACGGAGGTAAGTGCAAGTTTCTCAATTGATTTTTACACTAGGTGGAGGTGTCGCTCTTTTCACCTTTCTTGCAGCCAGCTTGTATACTATTCCGAACGAGTCTTCGTTACCCACCCTGGTAACAAACTCCATCAAAGACTCAATTTTCTTTCGCTGCACCTTATTGAAGTAAAACTGCTTCATTATTTTATGGTTTCGCACAAAGGCTTCCCTTTCTTTTCCTCTTAGGCGATGCAGTCTCCTTCTCAGTTTCCTTAGTTCTTTCTTTTCTTGCTCCATCTCCAAGTCCCACCAAGAAAGGTTTGAACGCCAATGCTTTGTCTTCAGGGTCTGTTCACACACACACTTTATAACACTGGAGNAAAGGCTTCCCTTTCTTTTCCTCTTAGGCGATGCAGTCTCCTTCTCAGTTTCCTTAGTTCTTTCTTTTCTTGCTCCATCTCCAAGTCCCACCAAGAAAGGTTTGAACGCCAATGCTTTGTCTTCAGGGTCTGTTCACACACACACTTTATAACACTGGAGAGTACATTAATTCCCTCTTCCAGGTTGCTATTGCGCCAAACTTTCCCATTCATCCGCAGCTTCTCCAATAAGACTTGATCGAATCTTTGCCCAGTCTGAATTCTTATGAATGTATCGTGTTTCCACCTCTATCTCATCCATGTAAATCGTGTCTTCATCATCAGTCGAATTTCAAAAAATTATCAACTGATGACTGCTCGAATTTTCTTTCGTGACTTCACAATTCCTGATGTAACCTCTGGCTTTCCCATTACATAGTGTCACATCAATGTAAGCCTCACTCCCATGAGCTTGTGAGACATACATTGGCAATTCACCATATATGTTTGCCACTTC
This sequence comes from Clitarchus hookeri, assembly GCA_002778355.1. Lineage (NCBI taxonomy): Eukaryota > Metazoa > Arthropoda > Insecta > Phasmatodea > Phasmatidae > Clitarchus > Clitarchus hookeri. The sequence goes on along the minus strand of NQII01004713.1, from coordinate 146,571 downwards.
AAGATCATTAGCCAGTAAAAACTAGCTTATTAAATCTCATTGTTCATCTGTAACATAAAAACGCCAGAGTTCCGACTTGGCATTTCCATCTGCTCCGATCAGCATTGGCCCATTCCTAAGAACATTTGTAAGTATTTCCCACCTATCAATATGTTGTTGTGTCTTCACCAAACTGGAAGTATGAGGACAATACCCAGATCTCCAAGGATCCTTTCTTAACTTGTGCACACACGTGATGTGTGTTAGACACACTTGCTAATAACATTACATCGAGATTCATGTTCATCCTCAATACTCCAGCCTGTGGGGACACTCCACATGTATATACTGTGCCTATAAGGCGAACCACTTCCTCAAGCAGGACATATGGTTCCTGGAACAGTACCAAATCCAGCCTCTGCTCCACACCAATTCTGTTCAGCTCAGAGGTAGTCACCGCTGACCTTTGTAGGTTCGCCTGCCCACGCATTATCTTAAAAGCCATAGTCTATCCTGGTGAGCTCCACGGACAGGGCTCTCTGGTACACTGGACACTCTTTTGAATCCACTCTATGGTTGTGACCCATATGCCTCCTCTTTAAATTAATGCATTTCTCCTCATACTGTTTTTCACTCTTACGAGAACACTCCTCAAATTTGTGGCCTTTCTCAGCACCCCTGGAAGAAGCAACATCAGCATTATACCTCTTGGCAATATGCCCTCATTCCTGACATCGATAGCATCGTGAGATATATATGTAGTCTCTCACCCTACAGCTATCATACCCAGCGAATATTCGCCCATCATTGATTAGCTTGTTCCTTATTACTGGATCACACTCCAGCATCAGATTCATCCTGCCTGTGTCCCTTTTTTCTGTCCTATTAATTATATTGACCTTTCGCAAGATGGTCTCTTTGTCCATCTCTGTGGACTTAAAATTCTGCCTGTAGATTGTATCCAGCAGATTGCTGTTGTCATCAGCAGGTTGTATGTCTTATACAATCACCTTCGGGATTCGATTTTTCGGGGCTTCCAGTTTGAGACCAAGTTCCTTAATATTCAGCTGGTTTTTCAGCTTTTCTAAGGTCTCATCATCCCCAGCCTCAATCATTATTCCACCTTTCCGAATTTCTAGGACATTCCTTATTATAAGACCCTCTTCCCTTGGGCCTATTGTTTACTTAATTTTCTCTTTGACTTGTGTACTAGAGATTCCTTCTTCCTCTGAGTACACTGGCACCACCTTTTTGGGAGGTTTAGGAATAATTATATCTCCCTTAGTTACTTGTGCGTAGCTCCTAATGCCAGGAACTAAACCTTCCACTATATCAAAAGCACCTTTCTCTGGTGTTTCAGATCCTGTACCATTCCCACCAACTTAGTGTTCTATATTAACATCTTATCTAGTAAGTTTTGAAGTTTTTGTACCTAGGTATAATCCACCTTGCCTGGGTTGTATTGATTTTTGAGTTTTTGCTCTAACACCAATCTGTCATGTGAGCCACAATTTTACAGGCCTCAGCATGTGTTTTCTCCACACTATTTTCCATTTCGGTCACAGGGTCTGTCTCGGCCAAAGAGGCACTTCCCATTTATATCCCATACTGGAGTTAACTCACCCTTGTTCCCAAAGGTAGTTCAGGGTCTTTCGAACTTCCTGGTCTAGATTCCAATGATGCATCTCAGGCATCTTGTGCAATTACTTGCTCTATATTCGCGCTTTTGCCTCCGCGTCCGACCGAAATAAACTCTTGGGCCTTCTTTCTTGTATCTCTAAGGTCTCCTTATGACTGCTGGGCTTCTCTGCACTCTCCTCCCCTTGTACTTGCATATACTGAGGCTCCACTTCCTCAGATTCTGCGCCGCTCCCATTGTCCTCGTCTCCATCCCCAGCATCTCATGGTTCTGCTTCCTCATCATACACTGGAGAGCCAAAAAAAACTGGTATAGGCATGCGTATGCAAATAACAGAGGTATGGAACCAATAAGAGTAATGCGATGCGGTCGGAAGCGCCTATATAAGACAACAAGCGTTTGGCAAAGTTGATAGATCGGTTACTGCTGTTACAATCGCAGGTTATCAAGACTTCAGCGAGTTTGAACGTGGTGTTATAGTCGGCGCACGAGAGATGGGACATAACATCTCCGAGGTAGCGATAACATTTGGATGTTCGCGTACGACCATTTCACGAGTGTACCGTTAATATCGGGAATCCGGTAAAACATCACATCTTCGACATCGCTGCGGCCGGAAAAAGATCGTGAACGAACGGAACAAACGACGACTGACGAGAATCATTAAACGTGACAGACGTGCAACCCTTTCTCAAATTGGCGCAGATTTCAATGCCTCCTGCATACCTTCAGACATTAGTACAGTCCATGCCACGTCGTCTTGCAGCACTTCTGCGTGCTCGTGGGGGCCCTACACGATATTAGGCAGGTGTAACAGTTTTTTTAGCTCTTCAGTGTATATTTCACGCAGCCATGAGTGTATTACCACCTTATCGTGACCATTGATACAGTACCGGATTTTCTGATTCCATTTCTTTTCTCTGGGACTCAACTGGAATTGCTCCCAGTCGAATTCCCTGTCCAATAACTTGTCAACGATTGTCTCCACCAATTACTTAGGCACATTGCCTTGACCTAATAGCCCATTTAGGTATTTCCGCTTCGCCTATAAAGGCTTGGGCTTCACCACCGGTTTCAATGGCAATGCATCAATCACTGATTGCTTCACCTGCTTAAACAGGCTGGTCTTCGACGCCATTGTGCTCTTGTTGCTTTTACAAGCCCAGCACAATAATGGTCCCACTCACTTCTGCTTCCTTCCGCAAGACAGTTTACTGTGTGCTTACGACACTGTAAGCCATTCCACAGAAAAACTTTAATTGTGTACTTGTGTCTAAACGTTCCACATAATTGCACCACAACCGGACCGTTCATTCTCTTCCACACCTTGTCTATCAACATTCCACACTTCCTGAATTGCGCTTATGTCAATGTAAGCACTACACAACAATGCACTCTCCTTATTTATTGACAAATTCACGTTCCATACATACACACAGCAACAGTTCAAACAAAAATTGACACAGGTCCATTAACAATCTGTCCTACTACTAGTCTCCAAGGCGATTTAAGTCAATTTCGTGAGGACCCAACAACACTGGGCCGGGGGCCAGAGGCCCAAGGCCAGCTCCTTCTTCGCTCCCTTTTTACCATCCATGAGGAATCTTCCAGAGAATGGTGGCAACACACAGACCCTATGGCAGGGGTCCAGTGGACTAATAATATCACGATCCGTTGATCTACCCGGCCACGCAGAGGAGGGGAGCCAGTACCTCACTGTCCTTTTCGTGATCACTTTCGCTCGTACTACAAGGACAGCTCTGAATACCCAATTCAATTTTCTCTCTTCAGCTCAAGTTCCCACTGTTATGCGCCAACAGGTGAGAATTGGCTGTTACTCCCAAGGTTCACCGCTTCCTTAAGAGCGGTTTCTTTCAACTAAGGGTGGTACATATTCGGGAGTACCCTGAGAAAACATCACATCCACAGACAAGTGAAGATGAGAGATTTGGGCGGCTCTTAACAACGAGGTCTTGAGAGCCGATGACGATGAAATGAGGTGAGAAAGAAGCAGCGCCGGAATGCAAGGGCGGGCGAAACGGGAGATCCCCGAGAAAACCCGCCAACCAGCGGCATCATCCAGCACACGATTCCCACTTGCGAAAATCTGGGAGTGACCCAGCTGGGAATTGAACACGGTTCACCTTGGGGGTAGGGGAGGAGTATAACTGCTCAGCCACAGCAGCCCCTCCTACAGACAAGGCCACCCCTTTTTCTTAACCGGGACTGAAATCAAGAATAGAAAGTTGTCATCCGAGTTAACTAGGAAAGGACATCGTCAGTTGGTAGCGATCATTAGGTTCGGAACCCGCCTGCGTCACGACTGAGCACCGAGCGAGCAGTGGACCTCGAGTTTCCACAAGAATCAGGGACGTTCCGACGACGCCTCCGGCGCGTATCCACGAGGCGTACGTACTCAAACACAGCGCGGTGCACTCTTTACTAAAGAGCCGTCCCTCTCCCAGCACCGATCTCCCTAGGGCATCCGCACCGATGGCTGCAGGCGAGGCGGACGAACCCGAGGGTTGAGGGTTCAATCAATAGCCGTACCCGGGCTGCTGAAGGCGCCAACCCCCTCGCCCTTCCTTTCCCTCCCCCATCCCCAGCTGTGAGATATTAGCAAGCTGTCAGCCACCGTCCTGACTCGCTAATAAGGGCGGCTCTGTTGTACGATCGTCTGCCCTGCAGCGCGCTAAGTGCCCCGGGTCAGGCGGTGACGAAGCGCACAACACCCGCGGCAGCGGCGGCTGTTTCATCCCGGGACTGGTTCGCTCTCCATTCACTGCTTTCCACGTATACCTTAAAAAATTATCCCTGATTTAGACTACATTCGTGTCAGCGAAACTACTGGCAACACATAGAATTATTATATAAAAAAATTGCTTCGTGTCTTAGGTTTACGCCTGGCTAGGTCGCCCAAAGGAGCGCAGAGCTGCAAGAGCAAAGGTTCTTAATAAAAAAACTGTCCCGCGTGCGTAAAATATGGCCGCCAAGAAGTAATATTTAAAAAAACAATCCACATCCGACAAGTTTAAGTTTTCTATATCTGTGCCGACGGTTTCCAGAAATCACTCCAGGCGAATGCTGAGATGGTTCCTTAGGTCATTGCTGATTCCTTCCCCCTTCTTGTGTCTCTAAAAATTTTCTCCGTGGGACCACGGTGTTGTAGTGGTTAGACTACTCACCTCTCACCTAGGCGAACCGGGTTCGATTCACTGTGGGGTCGCTCCCGGGTTTTCGCATGTGGGAATTGTGCCGGGCGAAGCCGCTGGTCGGCAGGTTTTATCGGGGATCTCCCGTTTCCCTCACCCTTACATTCCGGCGCTGCTCCATACTCACTTCACGGCACCCTCATCGGTTCTCAAGACTTCGATGTTAAGAGCCACCCAAATCTCTTCACGTGCAATTTACTCCGTGTCTAATGACCTCGCCGTTGACGAGGCGTTAAGCCCTACCTACCTATCTACCTATTTCCACTTCGTTTCTAATGTGCATTTTGTAAAAGTGAAAATGGTGTTTTAAATACTGCACAAAAATTTAGTGTCTTGCAAAGGCGATGATGCATGTGATGAGCGTACCTGGATCGCCCGTAGAAATCCGCGATTTTAGGACTCGGACTAGTATAGTATCTCCAGCCATGCGGATCACTTAGCGTGTTATTAAAAGGTAATATTTACAGCTGTGAAAAATGAATATGGTACGTTTTATGCACACTGGAGTAATAAATAGAGTAAAATTTACATATCAAAATTTCTAAAACTTAAAACTTTCAAGTGATACTTGATTAACTTGCATACATACTAATAGTTAGGTAATGGTGATAAAAGCTGCTCCATTTGGCGGAACGATATATAATAGGGAAGGAAGACGAATCTAAACAGTGCTCCAATTCTCTAAGTTAAGACGCAATCTTGGTTAGCCACGATGCATAAACTAGAGATAATTGTCGCCGTTGTTGTTATCAACTAACACATTATAAACGCCTCTCTACAGTAAGACACTTCGTTCTTGGTGTTTATTTTTTCTTAAAAAGTTGATTTTGCACTTACGATCGTACGGAGATTCTAGAGCATACATCCCTGAAGATCTTAACTACAACAGTAGACCCAGTAATGTCTTCACAACATCACACAGTTCAGGTAAACCGTTATCACGTCGCATAACCATAACCAATGGTACAATGTAAATTTCTGATCCACTTTGTAGTCCATCTAATGATAATCTTACGTAACTTATTCTTACATTCTTCCAATTGATTAATTTTCTTTGCACTGTCTTTGAGTGACTACGGCTGGACTGAAGGCCAACCTCCCTAATATTTTCTCTAAATGGCAATCGCATTCGTTTTTTTAACGTAGGTATATAAATGCGGTCTGTAACCCATTATTGGTTTGCGTCCAATTAAAAATAACCACATATTTTGTTACATTCTTTTATGTTTGTTACAATAGACTGATTTCTCCCTGTTTTGTAGGCTCTGTTGTTTTAAGTGGCCTAATGTTTAGGACATTCTCTGCCTGAATGGTTAGAACTCAAATATGTTAATACATTTATTACTGTTGATATTGCACTGACATGCCAAAAGTCATGAAATAGAGGTCTTGTAATGCATAGGTTCTCCTCTAGCACGGCAAAGTGCAGCAACTCGTCGTGGCATTGATTCCACTGGCAGACGAAACACGTGTGGAGAGATGTTGACCCATGCCGTCTGGTTAGCCACCTACAGCTCCTTGCTATTTGTAGGTGCAGGATCTTGGGTGCAAATGGAGCTCCTCGCCATGTCCCATAAATGCTTGATGAGGTCCATATCGGGAAAACGAGGTGGCTACAGCAGTAGTTGAAATTATCCAGAACGCTCCTCGAACCAACTCTGCGCAACTTGCGAAGATGACACTTTGCATTTTTCTGCTGGAATATTCCATCACTGTGGGGTACGTGAAATCCATTGAGGACTGCAATGGAATGCCATGGCGATCACACACTTACGCGATATCAGAGCACAACTGATACAGGTCTGGAAACTTCCAAAACGTAATGTCACCGACTACTGCTATCCCATGACTTTGGCATCTCAGTGTATTTGCAGTTCTGTGGGACATACTAAGACTAAAGACGTATAGCTTCACCACTACACTGCCTTTTTAATGACTTATAGGGGCTATCTCGTCACAATCAAAATAACCTGTAAATAATTTACCGCTAATTTTGCGGATTCATTTGGCACCATCCTGGACTTCACGGTCCTTGTGATATTCTGTACATAAATATTTACTCGTCATCGGCTGCTGTCATTATGAGATGTCTTTGCTTTCTTTGAACTTTATTGTGCGTGTTAGTTTTACAGCATTTCCAATTGTGTATTACTGCTTCAGAGCCGTCCAATGAGTGCCAAAAAAAAAAACTGTGGTTTACTCTGAAGTGTTACGCTTGAGTACATGTGCTCGAAGACTGACCTACCACCGCATAAAGTGCGAAATTCACAAACCTCTGTCTATAATGTACGCTCGCCCAACAACTGATGGAAAAAGAGAAGTGGTGGATATACGAGGTTTGACGCAGCCTCGACAGGCCCCCAGCCATTAAACGCTGCTGTAGTAACGGGCATTCCGCCAAGAGCGTGTCGATATTTCACGATCGCAGGCACCTCGCCTACTTGGCGTGACATAAGCCTGTTGCACAACACTCGTTCGGCAGCAAGCATCCCCGACGTGAATCTATAAACAGCCGTTCGCAGGCCTAGTCACTTGGCGTTCAATTTGCTGTTCAAGAAATACATAATATTGTTTATGTTTGCCTGATAAAATTTTAAATATTCTAAAAGTCTAGGTTTTGTGTCGCCAATCACTAAACCATGGCGTCCTGATTATAGTAGGATTCGAACCACACGATTACCAACCACAAGATCAGAAGTTTTTGAGCCATACGGAGGATTGTGTTCGAACCATTAACACGTATACATAATGAAGACCTTCGGTAAAATTTCACTATAGAGTTACTACGTTTTTTCAGCTGCCATACCTTAACACCGAACGGACTTTTACACGTTCGAAACACTGATTTTGTTCATATTAACTTGTTTTGTACTTTATTTATCATTGACCATTAACTGTTCTGTCATAATTTTAAATATGCTGCCTATATAGTTNGTCTTGCAAAGGCGATGATGCATGTGATGAGCGTACCTGGATCGCCCGTAGAAATCCGCGATTTTAGGACTCGGACAAGTATAGTATCTCCAGCCATGCGGAACACTTAGCGTGTTATTAAAAGGTAATATTTACAGCTGTGAAAAATTAATATGGTACGTTTTATGCACACTGGAGTAATAAATAAAGTAAAATTTACATATCAAAATTTCTAAAACTTAAAACTTTCAAGTGATACTTGATAAACTTGCATAAATACTAATAGTTAGGTAATGGTGATAAAAGCTGCTTCATTTGGCGGAACGATATATAATAGGGAAGTAAGACGAATCTAAACAGTGCTCCAATTCTCTAAGTTAAGACGCAATCTTGGTTAGCCACGATGCATAAACTAGAGATAATTGTCGCCGTTGTTGTTATCAACTAACACATTATAAACGCCTCTCTACAGTGAGACACTTCGTTCTTGATGTTTATTTTTTCTTAAAAAGTTTNACATTATAAACGCCTCTCTACAGTGAGACACTTCGTTCTTGATGTTTATTTTTTCTTAAAAAGTTTATTTTGCACTTACGATCGTACGGAGATTCTAGAGCATACATCCCTGAAGATCTTAACTACAACAGTAGACCCAGTAATGTCTTCACAACATCACACAGTTCAGGTAAACCGTTATCACGTTGCATAACCATAACCAATGCTACAATACAAATTTCTGATCCACTTTGTAGTCCATCTAATGATAATCTTCCAATTGATTAATTTTCTTTGCACTGTCTCTGAGTGACTACGGCTGGACTGAAGGCTAACCTCCCTAATATTTTCTCTAAATGGCAATCGCATTCGTTATTTTAACGTAGGTATATAAATGCGGTCTGTAACCCATTATTGGTTTGCGTCCAATTAAAAATAACCACATATTTTGTTACATTCTTTTATGTTTGTTACAATAGACTGATTTCTCCCTGTTTTGTAGGCTCTGTTGTTTTAAGTGGCCTAATGTTTAGGACATTCTCTGCCTGAATGGTTAGAACTCAAATATGTTAATACATTTATTACTGTTGATATTGCACTGACATGCCAAAAGTCATGAAATAGAGGTCTCGTAATGCATAGGTTCTCCTCTAGCACGGCAAAGTGCAGCAACTCGTCGTGGCATTGATTCCACTAGCAGACGAAACACGTGTGGAGAGATGTTGACCCATGCCGTCTGGTTAGCCACCTACAGCTCCTTGCTATTTGTAGGTGCAGGATCTTGGGTGCGAATGGAGCTCCTCGCCGTGTCCCATAAATGCTTGATGAGGTCCATATCGGGAAAACGAGGTGGCTACAGAAGTCGTTGAGATTCTCCAGAACGCTCCTCGAACCAACTCTGCGCAACTTGCGAAGATGACACTTTGCATTTTTCTGCTGGAATATTCCATCACTGTGGGGTACGTGAAATCCATTGAGGACTGCAATGGAATGCCATGGCGATCACACACTTGCGCGATATCAGAGCACAACTGATACAGGTCTGGACACTTCCAAAACGTAATGTCACCGACTACTGCTATCCCATGACTTTGGCATCTCAGTGTATTTGCAGTTCTGCGGGACATACTAAGACTAAACACGTATAGCTTCACCACTACACTGCCTTTTTGATGACTTATATGGGCTATATCGTCACAATCAAAATAACCTGTAAATAATTAACCGCTAATTTCGCGGATTCATTTGGCACCACCCTGGACTTCACGGTCCTTGTGATACTCTGTACATAAATATTTACTCCTCATCGGCTGCTGTCATTATGAGATGCCTTTGCTTTCTTTGAACTTTATTGTGCGTGTTAGTTTTACAGCATTTCCAATTGTTTATTACTGCTTCAGAGCCGTCCAATGAGTGCCAAAAAAAAACTGTGGTTTACTCTGAAGTGTTACGCTTAAGTACATGTGCTCGAAGACTGACCTACCACCGCATAAAGTGCGAAATTCACAAACCTCTGTCTATAATGTACGCTCGCCCAACAACTGATGGAAAAAGAGAAGTGGTGGATATACGAGGTTTGACGCAGCCTCGACAGGCCCCCAGCCATAAAACGCTGCTGTGGTAACGGGCATTCCGCCAAGAGCGTGTCGATATTTCACGATCGCAGGCACCTCGCCTACTTGGCGTGACATAAGCCTGTTGCACAACACTCGTTCGGCAGCAAGCATCCCCGACGTGAATCTATAAACAGCCGTTCGCAGGACTAGTCACTTGGCGTTCAATTTGCTGTTCGTGAAATACATAATATTGTTTATGTTTGCCTGATAAAATTTTAAATATTCTAAAAGTCTAGGTTTTGTGTCGCCAATCACTAAACCGTGGCGTCCTGATTATAGTGGGATTCGAACCACACGATTACCGACCACAAGCTCAGAAGTTTTTGAGCCATACCGAGGATTGTGTTCGAACAATTAACACGTATACATAATGAAGACCTTCGGTAAAATTTCACTATAGAGTTACTACGTTTTTTCAGCTGCCATACCTTAACACCGAACGGACTTTTGCACGTTCGAAACACTGATTTTGTTCATATGAACTTGTTTTGTACTTTATTTATCATTGACCATTAACTGTTCTGTCATAATTTTAAATATGCTGCCTATATAGTTNTAACTTGTTTTGTACTTTATTTATCATTGACCATTAACTGTTCTGTCATAATTTTAAATATGCTGCCTATATAGTTCAAACGTCTGCAACGGCAATGAAACTTCTTGCGTTTGCCGTAAACGTGCACTGCTGCTGCTATTAGAATGCCAAGCCAGGTTTTTATCTCGACAGCCATCGCAAGTGGTCCGTTACGGAATATTATCAGCTACTCCTTGACGAGGAGTGCGTGTGTTGTGATGAGGTTCTCGCGTGTTTTTACATCGCTGTCAAATACTACGTTTCTGCATCTGAACTTGCCCTTGACACAGAAGGATGTTGGACATTTGTGCGCAAGGCTTGACTTCATGTCTTGAGAAGAAATTCTTCGTTTTCTTCTCATAATTATATTTTAGAATAATTATTAAGAATTTATGTGCACTCAATTTTTATTATATGCAATTTAGTAGTTGTAGAAAAATTTGGAAAATATTGATGTTTTGGGGTTTATACCTATTATGAAATATCGGAAAATTATAAATAAAAGTTTAATTTATCCTAAATAAGGTAAATTTATGTTAACACAAGTATAAAACGATTTTAATACAGGAAATATTTAGGAAACAATTAAGCACGTCATACATGACGTGATTTTTCAAAGGTTTGATTCAAAAAGTGTGAGGAAACCGCGAATATACTATAGAGGTTGAAGTCACGAGTGTTCCCACAGCCATATGACCCTCACGACGTCCCTGGGCATCGGTGAACGTGGTCGTACTGTACCACAGAGTATACTTAAGAATACAGAGGTGAAACATCCGCTTTTACGGAGAACTCCAGTCGCACACGCCTGCAAAATAGCTTCATTGGCCAATATGTGCCTGATAACCTACTCACCAGCTGGCACCCCAGCCAACAGGGAACATTTCGTAGCACACAGTGGCCAATCAGACACAAGACCCGCTGACAGGGTCTCCTGCAGCCAAACGGAGACAGGGAAGGAACCACTGCGCTATTGCACCTCTGTGTATTTATCTACTCTGTGACTAGCTCGAGGCCTCCCCAGAACACCTGGGACCTCGCCTGCGGGACGTCACACGATGTGTCTGTCAGTCTCCTGCCGGGAACAATTCGCTTCCCTGACATCTCGCTGTCAGGGCTGATGTTTAAGTCGGCGAACGGGAAGGATAAGGGGCTGCCTCCACCCCAAACCAGAGGGACTTAAAAAAAGGGCGGCCGGCGACAGGGGTAAAGATGCCGGCGTAGATGGGAAGTCGAAGGGGAGGGTAGGTTAGAGCAGTGGCACCCGGCACATCCACCGACAGAAGAAGGGGAAAGGTCTGATGTTTATTTCGCCTGGAAAATCGCAAATCACTCCCACTCGTCTTGTTTCTTCTCTCTCTTTCTCTCCTTTCCTCTCCGTCATGAATTTTCTGTTGGAGGCAGTGCCTCCTTCTCTTAAACCACCCCAAAGCTCATTCAAAACCTTTCCCACCTTGCTCCTTGTCATTCCGTTCGTTTCCTTCGACGGGGATGTGAGAGTCATATACTTTACCCTTCTTCCTCGCAGGCAAGGGATGAAGAAAATTCGGGGCTCCCATTTGCCAAAAGAAAAGAGGATGAGGTGGGAAATACTGTACATTTTTAAAAGGCCCGGAAAGTGAAAGACTTTCATCTTTCTTCAGCTCGGAAAGCTGTAAACAGCGTTGTGAGTGAACACCCCTCTCGAGAAACGCAAATAAAACAGCGCTATTCTCTCATGATAAAAAAAATAGGGGCTGAAATCAGTATAAGGATTGTTTTCACTATCTTACACTTCAATAACCAGACTTCACAATGTACGGATACCTATAAAACTTCACCAGCATCAAACTTAAGAATCAACCTATTTCCAACTCGTGTTATTGAGTCTGTACGCGTGATTCATAAGAACAACTCATAAATAAGAGTTTTCATTAACATGTTTTCAAGTGAATGGGTTTTAAAAAAATGTTCGCACACAAGACAGCGCAATTTTTAAGGGTCTACTGTAGACGCTATTAAACACACGGGGTGAAAAAAAATCTGCTATATTGCACACACAGGGCATTCAAAAATGTACACCGAATTTGGCCTCAGGACCAACCAACGCCAACACTGTTCAAACTATGACGGTAAAATGTTTTGTGTAATTTCTTTACGTGGTGTTAAGAGTTGTGATCAGGCCTTAGCTGAGCGGCCTGCCTGATCACACCTTCGCATATTTATCCAGGGCACGGGCCGTGATTGCTGAAATTAGTTATGAAATCACGAAAGGCAGAAATCCCCTCCACCTGCCAGTAAACGGGGACAACGCAGCCGAAATAGTGCAGTGTATCCCGTGGGCGGTGTCTTTTGTCGTCGGGCCATTGAAACAAGAAGACCACTGAATATGGGTCTGTCCGGGCGTCGACTTCCGCCATCTTAATCAGCCTCCGCAATCATGAACAATGTGGGGACTTTCCAATTAGACTTTACTCAGAATGTGGCTGGTTATATCTTTATAATTTAATATTTTAGTATATTTGTATAGTTCCCCCGTTTATATTCAATCATATTTATCTTAAAATAATATTATACAACCTTATTGTTAAATAAACCCCTTATATATATAGTGTTCATTAAATAATTCTTATCAATAACTTGTTACGCCCCTACAACCCCGTTAAAGTAAGATGAACCATGAATCATATCATAACAGTGGATTCTTGCACAATACTTGGAGAATGAACTCACCGATAATATACAAAAATGCGTTTTTACTTTAATGTATGAAAACAATGATGCAGAGAGTTTGATGTTGGGAGTCTATTATAAGAAAAAAAGTGTCGATAGTATCGCGTTTAGATATGGCGCAGTTAGATATTATTAATGAAGACCACGCGTAGTTAGGAATTATATGAGCTCTGATGAGAATGTTCCGTTGTTTTTAGCAACATTAGGGCCTATATAGTACGAAAATGATTTAATTATTACATATTATATGTAATTAATTCGTAAGTATTAATAAATATTACCTTTGGCGGCATTACAGTGCGCATTTCTGGACAAAATTGCAGCCGAAGCTACGCGGTAAAAAAAAGTGCGTATAAAGGCTGTATTGACACTGATTTTGGAAGTGGATAAATATCAAGTAATTGTTGCCACGTCATTTAAAACGTTTTTACTTAGCGCATAAATTTACATGGATCTTTTCCTATACGACCCTTTATAATCTACCCCAAGCAAGTACATTGTTAACGGTAGTTACGAAATCACAGTGACAGCCATTTCAATTATATCAATTCTGCAAAAACTGTGTTTGTCGACATTCACAGTTATCGCAAACAGTGTAAAAATGTACCGACACCAAAGTTGACAAAAACTAGATTATAAAGAAATGTTATATCGTATTTCAACCTTAAAGTCATAGAAATATAATACCAAATTTTGCCCAGTATAAATATATTTTTTTGTATCCCATCGTAAAACCTGGAACAATAATTCGTTACTGCATACCTACTGGAGTACTAAAGTTTGTAGAAAATAAAGATAACACAACATCCACAAGAATTATGGGTGAACACAGGAATTGATCTCCGCTATTTTGTAATATATTAGTTCTTTAAATAAACATTGTACTTCTTGTAGATGCAAAATATTTTAAACTGAGGCTTATTTTACGTCTTTATATAGAACGGCCAACGTAATTTTGGGCATGAAAGAGACATTCCCGTTAAGTGAAAGAACAAGATGTTCAACCAAGTATGTGCTGACATTCATTAACTACCGATTGCTTTCGAATGTTCATCTACAGGATTATGTTACGATGAAAATTGATCGTGAGCGGTGAGGGAAATTACATCTAAAAAGGACATACCCAACTAACTCGAGTCTCGAATCCACAACTTCGTAGACAGAGGTTAACTAACGCCTTAGCGACGTTGGTCAGAAGGTCTGTCACCAATTGCCGTAGGCAAGGCCCGAGTAGGGAAACGTGGTGGGGCCGCGATGGTGTAGTGGTTAGACTACTCGCCACCTACCACGGCGAACCGGGTTCGATTCCTGGCGGGATGGCTCCCGGATTTTCACACGTGGGAATCGTGCCAGACGATACCGCTGGTTGGCGGATTTTCTTGGGGATATCCCGTTTCCCCCGCTCTTGCATTCCGGCGCTGCTCCAAACTCACCTCACTTCACCCTTATCGGCTCTCAAGACTCGATGTTAAGAGCCGCCCAAATCTCTCCACCCACTCCCCTCCACGGAAATGTTGGTTCAAAGGTGGCACTGAAACCCAGCGTCTCGTCACATAATAGATGCGCTCACAGAGACAAAAGGGCGTGTGTGACAGTTCGTGGGCGAACCTATTTTCTGATTGCCTGCGCGAGTCTCTGAGAACGGGCCTTGTGTCCGATTGCCTACTGCGTGCTGAGAAAGGTTTCCTATAAGCTGTGCTGCCGTCTGGCGAGTGGGTTACCAGGCGCTGATTGGCGAACTGTGTTCCAGAATTTTATGCTCAGTGACGCCATTTTTCTGGTGTGTGCTTCTGAAGTGGAGTGAAGATATTTGGGCGGCTCGTAACATCGAGGTCTTGAGACCCGATGAGGGTGAAGCAGCGCCGGAATGCAAGGGCGGGGGGAAACGGGAAATCCCCGAAAAAAACCCGCTGACCAACGTCATCGTCTGGCACGATAATCCGGGAGCGAACCCGGTTCGCCTAGGTGAGAGGCGATT
Organism: Clitarchus hookeri; assembly: GCA_002778355.1. NCBI lineage: Eukaryota > Metazoa > Arthropoda > Insecta > Phasmatodea > Phasmatidae > Clitarchus > Clitarchus hookeri. The sequence continues at coordinate 131,453 of NQII01004713.1, read as the reverse complement.
AGTATAACCACTAGACAACCACGATCCCTCTGCTTCTGGAGTTCGCGATACAAGCGGCTGTTTCGCCTCTGTTCTTACGTGCTCTGCGACCTCGGTCATCCCGACTCGTGACGCCCATGGCAGGAGAGCTGATACGCCACGATGAGACCGCGAACACGGCCCGCCAGCCCTGGTGGTTCGTGACGCCTGCAGGGTAGAGGGTCGGGTCGGTGGGCTTGTTAATTAACGGCGGGTGGTGTATTCGCCACGCCGNCCACGCCGCCATTCACTCCCTTACCGCACGCGCACGTCGCTTCATCCCTGTGCAATAACCACAGCGGACAACCCCCTGATGATCCGTCACTGAGCCCGCCACGCAGGCTGGGCTAATTCGACCCCTCAACACCCCGCCCGACTGCCCGCCAGAAATTAAACGTCACCGCATTCGTCGGTTGGACGCGCGAAGAGAGCGCGGGGAGGTGCCACTCACAACTTGACCGCATACTGTATGTATTTTATCTTGTTTTCGCGACACCCTCCCGATTGGTGCAGCCGGTGGATTATTTGCGAAATTTCTCGGAAAGCTGTAGCTATGTCGCGCATGACTAGAGCAACTGACTCACATAAAGTTGTCCGCGATGTAAGGAATAAAATTCAACAATATAATTATAATTTGGAAATAAATGTTGTGTGCACGTCTGGATTCATTTGTCTACATTGTAACCATAAGTTAGTAACTCTCAGTGTCTTGATGACGTGGTTGTGGATTTATACATTCAACATCAAAGAACAGTTACAGTGTACTCATTGGATGCTTTCATTAGTTTTGAGTATGTAATATGACAGTTAATTCATTTGCAGTACCATGCACCACAGTGTTCCAAATTACACCTAGAACACGCCTGTGAAGTTTGTCAATTATGTCACGGAACAGTTTGTATAAGGCCCTTTTTGTTCTTGCGTTAGTTTCTCACGTAATTTACTTACTATGCAAGGACAACAGCAGCCTAGGGTCTTCGCCCAAAACTACCGTCACTATGGTGAGTGCTACCCCCTCGGTCTTCGTTCAGCATGGAGCTGGAAAAACGTATGCTGATCTACTAAAGGATATTAAAACTAGCGTATAATCTGAGAAATTAGATACAGTTATAAAGTTCGCCCGAAAAACAAACACCAGCGGGATTCTCCTAGAACTTGGCCACAAAATGAAAAACTGCGTAGCTTTCAGCGATGCGATGAGAAAAGCGGTCGGAAACACGGGGACAGTAAAGCAACTAGTACCTAAAAGCACCGTCGAAATTATAGAGACTTGCAGATTACAACAACAGAAGAAGAACTCAAGTCTAGCCTAAGAGATCGTGGAGACGCCTCTCTAGCACACTCCATACGACTCTCAAACACCCTACGCGGCCAGCTCATGGTGATAGTTGAAATTAATGAAGCTGATGCACAACAACGTAGAGAAAATGGGCGCATAAAGATCGGCTGGATTTACTGCAGGGTTCGGCAACGAACGATCGTACAACGCTATTTCAAGTGCCTTGGATACGGCCACTTAGCAAAACAATGCAAGGCCCCCATAGGCAAAATATATGCTTTAAGTGCGGTGACCCAGCACACAAAATGGCCTCATGCACTCAAACACCAAAGTGCTATCTTTGCGTAGACGACGGGAAACAACTGGACACAGAACACGTCGCAGTCTCAAGAAAATGCCATGTTTTTCGCACTGCTCTTAACGCAGCTAAAGAAAGACAAAAATGATGCGCTTCCTCCAGGTAAATCTGCAGAGAAGTCGATTAGCAACTGACTTACTAACAAAAACTGTATCTACCGCCAAGGTAGACATTGCGATTATAAGTGAACAACATAAAAATCAAGACGGACACACATGGGCCACTGATAACACGGAAACCACCGCGATTTGGATTGTAGACCCTAGTATAGATATCCTAGACAAGGGTACAGGTGATGGCTTCGTCTGGATTAAGACAAAACACTGCTTTATAGTAAGCTGTTCCTTTACGCCAAACGACAGCACCTGCACCTTTCTCCGCAAAGCAGAAAACCTCGAAGACTGTTTACGATCCTTAAAGGGTAACAAAATCGTAGCGGGAGATTTGAATGCCAAAGCGGCAGAATGGGGCATGGCTTTTACCGATATCAGAGGGAAAATCTTTACAGAGATAGTGGCCAGATTGTCTCTCGAAGTCTTAAACGAAGGAACCACAACCACCTTCAGGCGAGCGGGTTACAGAGAGACCATTAACGATGTGACCCTCTGCTCAGCAGAATTGGCCCAACAGATATCCAACTGGTACGTATCAGAGCACTTCATAGGTAGTGATTACCAACATATTAATTTTGAAGTGAGCTCACATTAAATTACTCAAATAGACCAACGCTCTTTTCACTGGAACGCAAGCAAACTAGACGAGAGAAAATTCATCGAAGCCATGCACGAACAACTACCGGGGAATAGCCTGGCTATCACTGACTCCCCAACTCGGGAAGAAGCAGAAGCCAGGGTAGCAAGAGTCATGGATGCAATCACACATGCATGTGACGCTTCTATGCCAAGGAAAAGAACCCACACAAAAAGAAAACCCGTTTATTGGCGGAATTCAGACATTTCATCCCTCAGAGCTAAATATCTTAAGCAAACAAGAACAGCACAGAGAGAGCATAAGAATAGAAGCGACCTCGAAACAGCAAGTACCGTTTATAAGGATGCCAAGAGACATTTAAAACATGCCATTAAAAAGAGTAAATCCCAAAAATGGACAGAGCTATGTGAGGAAGTAAATAATGACCAGTGGGGCCTTGGCTACCAGATAGTAACACGTAGGTTTGGCGGACAACTTCCCAGTGAAGCAAAAGACAAAGTGGCGATAAAAAATATCGTGGACACATTATTCCCCGACGACACACAGAGAAAACTTACAACTCACGGGCAAACTAAAAAGGAACCCCCCTTATTCACAAGCCTTAAGATTAAAACAGCAGTATGCTCGATGAAAAATTGCATAGCTCCAGGGACAGACGGAATCCCGATAGAGGCAATGAAGCTCGTGGCACAAACATGCACACAAGAATTTGCGGACATATATAATACCTGCCTCAAAGCTGGCATTTTCTGCTAAAGATGGAAAAGACAGAGGCTCGTTCTGATTCGTAAACCGAATAAACTGGACGATGCACCATTGTCCTTCCAGCCTCTGTGCATGCTAGATTTTGCCGAAAAAATATACGAGAAGCTTCTTAAGGTCAGAATCCTAGCAGACATTAAAGAACATGGAGACCTAACAAACAAACAACACGGGTTCAGGAAGGGACGCTCTACTATTAGTGCTATAAACGAGGTGGTAGCGGCGGTCATTCAAACTGAAACGGGAAACCACAGATCGAGAAAGATGTGCATCCTAGCCACGTTTGATGTTAAAAACGCCTTCAACTCGCTACGATGGACTGATGTAATGAAAGCATTGAGTAAGTTTAATGTATCAGACTATCTAACAGAGGTATGCGCAGATTATCTAGACGACAGAGTGCTTATGTATACCACTCTAGATGGTCCCGCAGAAAAGACAGTGACGAGAGGAGCAGCTCAACTATTAAGGTCCCGATTGCTGGAACATGACCTACGATGACATATTTGAAGTGGACATGCATGAGGAATCAATTCGTGTAGGTTACGCTGATGATGTAGCCTCAGCTCTCTTAGTTAGAACAATAGAAGAAGCTCAATATAAAATCAACTTAACCGTCAGACGTCTGAAGACTTGGTAAACTGAACACGCCTTAGAATTAGCAGGCCATAAGACCGAAGTAGTCTTTTTAACAAAGAAACGAGTCGAAATACCCCACCTTATGTACGCTGGCTACACCGCTATCGAAACCAAGAAAGCAACCAGGTATTTGGGAGTGATCCTCGACCAGAAGCTAACATATCACGAGCATATACAGCTGACAGCAAAGAAGGCAAGATATTTGGTGTACGGACTTAGTCGACTAATGGCGAACATAGGTGGACCTACACCAGAAAAAAGAAAACTCTTAACTAATGTGGCCCACTCTATAATGTTATGTGGTGCTGAGATATGGTATTACGCACTTGAACGAGAGTACAACCGCAAACTGCCAGGCGCGGTGCAGAGAAACTGCGCAATGAGAGTGATAAGTGCTTATAGAACGACCTCGGAACCAGCATCATTAGTTATAGCGGGATTGATCCCGATAAAACTGTTAGCGCAAGAGCGAAGCCGGTTCTTTAAGAGAGCGCCGGAGGCAAACAAAAACGAAACCCGCGAGCAAGACAGAAACCATACGATGAACCAATGGCAGATCACCTGGAACCATGGAAACCGAGGGAAGTGGACCAAAAAATTGATAACCAATTTAGACTGCTGGGTAAATAGAAAACACGGAGTGGTAAACTACTATATGACGCAAGTGTTAACCGGCCACGGTTGTTTCAACAAATACCTGCATCAAATGGGTAAACCACCAACAGACATATGCTCTTACTGTACGGAAGTCGACGACGTTGAGCACACGGTGTTCACCTGCCGCAGATGGATTCTAGAACGAAGTCAAGCAGAAGCACAGCTCGGAGAGACCTTCAGTGCTGATAGCCTGGTGACGTCAATGCTCGAAAACGAAAACTGGAGCATAGTACGCGCTTTGACCGAAAGCGTACTCAATGAGAAAAGAAGGGAACAAGATACGTGCACGCGGCGGATCACTCACGGCTAACACGTTCAGACTGATGTAATGCTGCAAGGCGGTCCCATTCTGATCCCTCGACACCAGTGGCAAGAGTGGGGGGGGGGGCACTACCGTCCATCTCTCATCATTTTTCCACGGTGTCTTTAGGAAAATGTTTTACCCCTCTCAAACAAAAAACCCCCCTCTGTGATAGGATGAATATTTCCACACACATTGACTGAGTATGTTTCGTGCATATATCACCTGCATTATGACTGCACTTTTGAATGCTCAACGCTAACGTTTTTTAATCCCTATTATAGTTAAATACTAATGAAAATAAAAATTAACATCCCCAATCCCGCGTGCAGTGAATTAAAATGCTTTTTTTTTTTTTAGCCTTGATGCATAAAAATATATAAATTATATTATCATATTACGGTTACTTACTCACTGCAATAACACGCGCTTGCGATTTATTTTCCTAATGCCTAAATATAAGTTTTTTTTTTTTCAATTCAATTCCCTACAAAATTACATTACATTTTTATCGTGATACAACAGAAAGAAATTCTCTTCTTGCAGTCGATGCTAATAACGATTTTTATTTTTCAGATATGCTGTTGTCCGCCTGCATTGTGTAGTGATTAACGCAAGTGACTCTTAGGCCGAGTTTATGAACTAACGGAACAAACACAAGAACGCGACGACGCAATTCAAGAAAATTGGAGTCGCTTATAAAAATGGAACGACGCAATACGTCACCAATAATACAAAAAGAAAATATTAAACAACCTCAAAAATATTTCTTCCCATATTGCTTTTGAAATATCATACTTAGGATTTTTTTTCTAAAATATTTTTTTGGTATAGATATGTTTTACGTTATTAACTTTGGTATAGGATATGAACGGTAAAGTAAGCACTTTTTGAAGGCCTCTTATTTGGAATAGTGGTCAATAAATTCTAGCCTTAGACGTCAACTTTCGAGTCCGGTGAAATATATAAACAGTGTTTATTACTTACGTGGAAATTTTTATTTAAAAAACGGCGCAGGGATAAAAATGAATTATAGGAAAAGAAAGTAACTTGGGTCTCAAAAATACTAATTTTAGCGTGAGCAGCCTTAAACATATAGTTTTTAAATGCCTCAATATCTAATTTCTAAGATTACTTTTTAATTATCTAAGTAAAATAGTGATAAAAAAATATTTTAATACGTAATAATAATATTTATTTGTGGCTGAAAGCCTACACCGGCTTAGTGATCAGAAAAGTCTCTTACCAAGATTAGAATATTAAAGCTATTTAAGTAAAAGCATAAAAGGCTATCATTTTGTGTTTTACATATCAGCGTATTTATTGTCACAAGCGCTTCAATTCAACATACGTTCACGTTAAAAAAGATTTAATTAATTGTAAATGGAAAAAAAAGGCGCGTCGTTTTGTAGTCGTTTGATAATTTTATGTTACAAATTTAATACATACTCGAACCGGTGAAACTTAAAAAAAAAAGAATAATGTACGTTCTGGGAAATTGACAATGAGAATGACTCTACGGTTGACAGTAAACCTACAAACGATTTAGATGGCAACAAAAAAAAAGTGTACTTTCTAACAGCGTTATGCGCTTTTTTGTAAGTCAAAGATGGTCAAATGGGACATTTATTACTTAAACAGTGCCACTGAAAAGAATGCGGAAAATCTTCATTCATACTCTAAACCTGATCTTCATATTTGAAATATGTATTTACCTCAACTTTTAAAAGCGTAGTTCAGTGAAATTTTGCGGAAATATTCTTCTTCTCATTAAGTGCTTTCTCGAAATACTGTGATAGATATGTTTTCAAAGGAGTATAATGCGCACTTGGAATTTTTTTTTTTTCTTTTTTTGCCTTTTTGATATTCGTTGCACTTAATATTTCTGAGCCAACATATCCCATGAGAGCAACGAAGAGGGTAAGTTCACATTGCCACTAAATTTTCTATTATTTGGGTCAGTTACCAGAGAGTAGGTAGCACAGTAAATATGGGAAAAAGCTACTATAGACTGTTCTCAGTAAAGTGAGCACTTTTGAAAGCCCTCTCATTTGGAATAATAGTTAATAAGTATATTTTATTTTAGCCTTAGACGTTAACTTCCGAGTGCGGTGGAATACACAAACTGTGTTTTTATTACTTACAGGGCAATATTTATTTTAAAATGTGGTTAAAGTATAAAAAAATGGCTAAGAGAAAAAAGTTACTAGGGCCACAAAAGTGCTCCCTTTACCGTGAACAGCATATATTGAAGTTACTGATGCTTTTATTGTACATTGCTTGTCAATAAAATAGCAACACTAAGAAGGACGAGAGCTATCATAACCAGATTTATTAGAAAGAATGCCCATAATTCACACGTGACATGATTGCTCTCGCAGCTCGGTGTAATGTACAGCACATGGGATAATCAGTGATGTGTGGCATTAACCGCTGCTACATGGCGCGACGTTGAGAGGAAGAGACTTGATGTCCGCCTGGGGTCTCTCCGCCCACGACATTAACATCCCGATACTTTGCCTCCTGGTGTTCCACCTTATTTACAATTCCACAGAGCATGATTTAAAGACTTATGCCCGAAACATTGCAAGCAATTATCAACGCGGCAGACGTTATCTGAAGTTATGTATGTCTAAATTATTATTAATGCACGTTTAACGAATACCTTAGTCTAAGAAGACTTATGAGAGTGTAAGTAATGTAGGTGTGTGTAAAGAGGTGCAAAATGATAACAAATTATTAATTTATACAACTGAACATGATGAATACTGTCATCGCACAAGAACTCGTGGAGTCGTATTTGCTGCAAAGGAGACTGGGCGGCTAAATGCGGTAAGAGAATGCAAGCATAGGAACCTCTCATTTTAAATTTTCTTCTCGAGAATGAGGTAGCTACGAATTAGTAATTCTTTCAGTTATCCTCGACATGTTTCCGGAACTGTCATATGGGTTTTCAAGACGCCGGTTTTTTTAGAGCTTATGTAATTTTGAAATAGGAGATTCAACAGCAAATATTTCTGCCTGGGCCCCATTTCTTTCTATAAGTTGGAGAGATTACATTCTTCCGAGGAAACATTTCTTCACTTTTTGGCTGTCATAGTTTCTGCTGACGAACTAACCATTTCCATTGTAATATTGTTGCCATCGGTTTACTCTGACTTTATCGACAAAGGATTACTAAGAGAGAAATATTTTACAACAATAAACTAAATTATTGATGATCGACAAAAATCCAGAAGGTATTCAAAACTAATTGTAACTCTCCGATATGTTGAATCACATACGTTTCGTCCAACAATGGAAAAAAAAAATTGTACTACAAGCTTGATAATTCAGTTATAATTGGCGATAAAGCATTTCCGCTCGAAAATTACTACTGAAACTATTCACCAAGGTATACCTGGCCTTAAAATAAAAACATTCAACGCTTATCGCGCAGGGCGAGTTTATGAAAATGCGTTTGTTATTTTGGCTCAAAATTTTTGCGTTTTCGGCAAGCCTATTGAATGGGAAAGCTTGTACCACAAATATCGTGATAAGGAGTGACTGCTCTTTCTAAAACTGGCTATGAACGACTTCGTCTCAGTTCAACATGAGCAGCTTGTACTATGAGAAGCTAGAGACTGGAACATTTCACGACGGCAAGCGCTAAATTGAGAGAAATTTATCTGACATAATTTTTTGTTTATTATTTTTATTGTTGATGTAAAATCATTGAATGTTTTATTATTAATTAAAATGTCTAACTTCCATAGTTACTAATAAATTCTTGTAATATATGTATGAAAAGTTACGTAGTACACGAAATATTCTTTCTTAGAAGATTCGACGTACGTCTTATGCTCGATACACAATTCTCATTTAATTATCGCACCTTTCAAGTAATACCATTGTAGGTTGACAGATACTGTCCGCTCCTACCCCACGCGTTTTTTTAATGTTGTATTTTAAATGCTCTTGTCGGTACACGTTTTTAAAAGTTTTTTTCTTCTTTTTTATTTTTTTTCCGTAAACTCTCTATACTTTCAACTGGCATACTATTTTTTAGTAGTTCACCCTTCAGTTCGATAGACACTCGCACACATCACACAGGTCCATAAAATAATAAGGAACTCGCTATTTCATTTGGGTGACGTTTTATATAAAATACAGACAAACAAAGCACACATATTAGAGGACGAGAGATAATATGATATGAAACCAGCAGTGAGTGAACTAGTATGTGCGCCTTGAGACTTGTGTTTGCCCATAGATCACGTGATCAGTAACAAGCCAGTAAAGTAGCCCTGTCGTCAACTCGAGGTAATATTGGCCGGGTAAGCGAGAAAGTGGATAGTACAGCTGTTGCAACTTCACTTAGCTCTCGCACTAGTAACTCGTAAACTACCCCAGTTACAAAGTACCTTTAAGAGCTGGTATTAGACGCTCGCACGAGTTCGACTCTCACCGTCAAATGGGGCAACACCTCTCTGGGCGAACAGCATTAACATAGCCAGGCTGCCGTTTACTGCTCACTTAAAAACGGTGTACATGTGTTCCAAACCAAACAATTACTCCTTCAGGAATACAATTATACCTACTTCAATGGTGACGAGTTTCCAACGTGTAAGTTGAATCAGATATTTATTTTTCGTCAAAAATGCCGCTAGGAACTACTTTATTGTACTTGTTAGACGTTAAGGTAGTTCACTACTCACGATCCATGCTGAGATCATTTAATCAGACCTCTAACAGAAAAGAACGCTGGTTAAAAAACAATTAATTTTTCGTATTACAACATACCTTACTTTCTGCACTTGTGCTGAAGAAATATTATCGCTTATTTTATTACGTACGTATAATTAGCTTGTCTTCGACGTCTGCCATGATAGACACATCCCACTTCACCCTTCAATGTATTTCTAGTATTTAATTTAACTTAGACTATCGGTTTCGCTGTCATATCTACCGAAACAGTTAGGTTGCAACGAATATTCAATCCGACAGCAATTTCCCTATTTTCCACGCAGTTTTTCCCGTATAAAAATACAACACTATTTTTAAATGTTTTTAAAACCTAATTTTTGGTAATTTTAGTCAATTAAACGGTTGAGAATATTACTAAATCGTCCCATTACTTTGTTTTATTTTAATTAATGTTGTAAATAATATATTTATTATTCATTTGAAAAATCTCAAATTTATTACATTATTAAGTGGGTTCAGTTAGACCGGTGTTTGTTTATGGCACAACTTACATCACAGTTTTCTGTATTTTGATTTAATCGTTTTTCAGAGCTTGTATACGAAGTCATTTACCAATTTTGATTTACTTGTTTTCTAATTGTCGCAATATTACTGTTACAATGTTTTCCTTGGTGAATGTGGTTCCATTTCCTTTCTTTCTATGATTCAAAAATCATGTTCAGAGTCTGGAAAGTCGCCAGTCGAGCTGAGTTTCATGCAGTTTGTCTTCGCTCTTGATGTTAGCTGCAGCGTAGCAAATTACTTCGGTCGTTATCTCCTGTAACTCGTCTCGCGCCCGCGTTCCTGTGTGTGAGCCTTTGTGCAGTTCACAAGTGTAATCCTGCAGCTCACTGCGTGATTACAAAAAAAAAAAGACGTCCTTTTCCGTGATTTGTTTACCCACTCTCCTCTGGTCTGAATGTGAAGTCGTCTGTAGTGGACTGCACACGCTACCTGTCAGCAGCTTTGTCGTAATTTCTTTCGTCTTTTGTTTGACGTAACTATGGTTTTTCGATGGGTTTGTTCAAACACTTCTGGCCTCGGTGTGAAGCCACGATGACGTGGGCAAGGTGAATTTTACTCAGGCACGGAACAAATCGTGATTTATTATGGCAGAGTTTGTCATGGGGAAAATTTCTGTTGCTAGGTGTGCAGTGTTCCAAAAGGTAACTTTCAAAAGAGAAAAATTTCACCTAGTTGTGAAGTAATTTTTTTATTTATGATTATTGCAAACATTTTGTATTTTACGTATACAAAAGAGAAAATCTGGTTCCTTGCCGACACTAGCGCTTACCTAGTGGCGAAAATTTGCCCTTTGCCAAACCTTTAACATTGATATTCCCAACCTATTGTAAAAGTAACCTTAACGTGGATTCGTTGTGTTTTGCCAGCGGTGGTGTTTATCGGCACAAAATATTGCAGCATTCTTTTAATTAGCCATCATGTAATGATTTTAAGATAAGTTGTGCAACTTGTTTGGATTATTTTGAGAATTTTTTCTGGTGATGCAGTTTGCATTAGTTCCGACGTTCGTATGTTTCCCTTATGGCAAGTGCCGTCTTCAAATAGCGTTTACCATCCTTTATTTTCGAAATCATTAAATCACTTGATGATAATTGTATATTCCACTCTCTGTTGTAGAGGGTCGGCGTAATCTGTTGTTGTAATTGGTCCACATAATTGGATGTAGTTGCAAGTTTCGTCTTTCCAACTTAGTTCAACCTTACCCATCCCCCAACTGCAATTACGACTGAATGGCAAGGCTGTGTAGTTATTTGTCTGCCCTCAGCGCTAGTTATCGCTTCCCGATAGCAGTTCTACTTGCCGTGCAAGTGTTCGCTGGACTTCAGCTACCTGGAAAAGAAATTAAATTTTTTAAGCAAGATTTTATACATAATTATCTACATGCAGTTTTGATCAAAATTTTAAACACATCTTTTAAATATTTTTGTTGTTAGAATTGAACCTTTGATGCACGATTTACGGGCTACCATTTTCAACCATTTTAAGCTACGAACAGTCAATTTACCTTAACGTTATTTTCCACTGAATTGTAATGATGACAACCATGTTATATTTGGTAGATGTTTAATTGCCGCGTTTCTATTCTGATAAAATAATTTTTATTATCATTTTGAAGGGGTTGGGGAAGTATCTGACGCAATAAAATTAATTATTGTATAAAGTGGCGTTGTAAGTTATTCAACCTTACATATTCACAAGAAGTACGTGCCCTTGAAGGCGGAGCTGAAACACATGTTTATTGTAGATTTTACAGAAAGTATTTAAAAAAGAACAATGGCATCCAGGGCAAAATGCAGTTGAACGCATATCGGAAACCACAGCAAAACCGGTTGCTGTCATTAAATTATGCCATAGAGAAATTAAGGGTTGCAATCGTGTTATCGCATAAAATTCTGTGATACCGAAGCCTTATCGGGTTTCGAATGATGTATTATTAAATACCTTATTAAATTTAACGAATAATGTTGTCTTGTATTATCACGCTAAACCCAACCGTTTGCGAGTAATTTGGGCATTAAGGTCACAACCATTGCGTTACATGTACTTGGCATGCAAGCAACACGCATCACACATTGTTTTGTCACGCCTGCCAGGTGGGCAACCGGACCTACAAGGCAGCCGTTGCATACTCGTGTCTTCGCCAAGGTCGTGAACCTCCCGGTGTCGCCATATGACTGCTACAGCACACGCTTGGCGCGCATACAGGCCGTATTAAGCACCATCACTGCATAGTGGGCGCTAGCACCATATGTCGCGTGTACAGTTGTCGTTGTGGCAACATGACTCGGTACATTTGGGTGGAACTAGCGGACATGCACCTAGTGTGCGGTGCAGCACAGAGCTGCGGCAGAAAGGCACGCAGCATGTACGTAGTTCTGTATACCAAGAAACAGGCACCACACCGCTCCATCTTTGCTGCCATTGACCAGTGTCTACGGGATACAGGAACAGTGGCGAAACGGAAACATGACTTTGGACGCGGACGACGTGTGCGTACGACACAGTTTGAAGAGGCGATCCTTGCTTCCATCGAAGAGGCGCCATCCACCAGCGCCCGAGCCATTGCCCGCACAATGGATGCCTGCCAAAGTTCTGCAATACGGGTCCTTCACGAGCAACAACTGCGTCCTTATCACCTGTATACGGTACAAGCGGCAGGTCCAGGCCATTATCCTCGTCGACTACAATTCACTCGGTGGTATCTACAACAGTGCAAAATGTAGCAATGTTTCTCTACCTCCATACTGTGAACGGACGAGGTGTACTTTACACGCGACTGTATTGTTAATGCCATGACTAGCCACACGTGGGCGGAAGGTAACCCACACAGTACCCGCATACGAAACCATAAGCAGACGTTTTCTGTGAACATATGGGCGGGTATTGTGCACGATCATCTCATTGGGCAATTCAGCCTACCTCCACGACTTAAGAATGCTGTTTACCATCGGTTCGTTGATAAAACACTAGCGCAGTTCCTGGAGGATGTTCCTCTTGACGTAGGAATGTATTTGTGGTTTCAGCATAACGGCGCTCCAGCACATTTTGGCCGGGACGTACGAGCATATCTGGGCACGGTATATCCTGACCGCTGGGTTAGTCGCGGTGGACCCATCGCCTGGCCCGCAAGTTCGCCTCAAATGACGCCTCTCGATTTTTTGGGGGACATGTTAAGTAATTAGTGTACGATACACCAGTCGAAGTGAAGAGAACCTGCTGGCGAGAATCGCTAAAGCATTTGACACCATCCACCACATGCCAGGGGTTTTAGGGAGGATCAGACGATCCTTCAAGAGATGCTGCGACCTGTGCGTTGAAGTTTATAGCAATTTTAACAACTCCTATACGGACTGAGAGCCTCTACTGATGTGTTGTACTGTATTTGGTGTATGTTATTAAAGGTTCACGTGTGTTCACCCACGAATGTATGAAGGCAGCTTCCTTGGGCATACACTACAAGCCATACTATCTTAGTAAGTGTATGTTCCATTACCCTAAAGCACACTTGTCNCCATCGGTTCGTTGATAAAACACTAGCGCAGTTCCTGGAGGATGTTCCTCTTGACGTAGGAATGTATTTGTGGTTTTAGCATAACGGCGCCCCAGCACATTTTGGCCGGGACGTACGAGCATATCTGGGCACGGTATATCCTGACCGCTGGGTTAGTCGCGGTGGACCCATCACCTGGCCCGCAAGTTCATCTCAAATGACGCCTCTCGATTTTTTGGGGGACATGTTAAGTAATTAGTGTACGATACACCAGTCGAAGTGAAGAGAACCTGCTGGCGAGAATCCCTAAAGCATTTGACACCATCCGCCACATGCCAGGGGTATTTAGGAGGATCAGACGATCCTTCAAGTGATGCTGCGACCTGTGCGTTGAAGTTTATAACACTTTGAACAACTCCTATAAGGACTGAGAGCCTCTACTGATGTGTTGTACTGTATTTGTGTATATGTTATTAAAGGTTCACGTGTGTTCACCCACGAATGTATGAAGGTAGCTTCCTTGGGCATACACTACAAGCCATACTATCTTAGTAAGTGTATGTTCCATTACCCTAAAGCACACTTGTCAACACGCCAACGACGTGACAATATTATGTATGCATTGAGGAATGGGGTGTGATCTTCGAACACATTATGGCAATTTGTAGATAACGAATAAAACATACGTAAGTGTCACATAAACCACGCCTGTTCAATATACACTGAAGAGCAAAAAAAACTGGTATAATGGTGCTTGTGCAAAAAACAGAGGTATGGAACCNAACGACGTGACAATATTATGTATGCATTGAGGAATGGGGTGTGATCTTCGAACACATTATGGCAATTTGTAGATAACGAATAACACATACGTAAGTGTCACATAAACCATGCCTGTTCAATATACACTGAAGAGCAAAAAAAACTGGTATAATGGTGCTTGTGCAAAAAACAGAGGTATGGAACCNTGCCTGTTCAATATACACTGAAGAGCAAAAAAAACTGGTATAATGGTGCTTGTGCAAAAAACAGAGGTATGGAACCAATCAGAGAAACGCGATGCGGTCGGAAGCGCCTATATAAGACAACAAGCGTCTGGCAAAGTTGCTAGATCGGTTACTACGGCTACAATGGCAGATTATCAAGATTTCAGTGAGTTTGGACATGGTGTTATAGTCGGCGCACGAGAGAAGGGATATAGCATCTCCGAGGTAGCGATAAAATTTGGATTTTCGCGTACGACCATTTCACGAGTGTGCCGTTAATATCGGGAATCAGGTAAAACATCAAATCTTCGACATCGCTGTGGCCAGAAAAAGATCGTGAACGAACGAGACAAACGACAACTGACGAGAATTATTAAACGTGACAGACGTGCAACCCTTTCTCAAATTGGCGCTGATTTCAATGCTGGGGCATCAGAAAGTGTGCAGCGTGCGAACTATTCAANGTCGAGTCCATGCCACGTCATCTTGCGGCACTTCTGCGTGCACTAGGGGGCCCTACACGATATTAGGCAGGTTTACCAGTTTTTTTTGGCTCTTCAATGTACTTGGAGAGTAGCTACACGTGTTACGCCTTGCTACTACCGATTACATCATGTGTGGTGCGTGTTGCGTGCATGCCAGGCGTAGTATCACATTGCTTGCGACTTTATACGTGAATTTTTCGCAAACGGTGGTGTTTAGCGTGATAACACAANCAGGCGTAGTATCACATTGCTTGCGACTTTATACGTGAATTTTTCGCAAACGGTGGTGTTTAGCGTGATAACACAAAACGACATTTTTCGTTAATTTTAACGTGTTCTATTATGATCCGTTAATGGAAACTCGATTAGGCTTTGGTATCACAGAATTTTATCCGACAACAGGGTTTAAACCCTTAATTTCTCTATGACAAAATTTAATGGCAGCGACCGGTTTTGCTGTGGTTGCTTATATTCGTCCAAGTACACATTATCCTGTATGCAGTTGTTCTATTTCAAATACTTTCTGTAAAATTTACAATAAACATGTTTTCAGCCACAACTTCAAGGGAGCGTACCACCCTTACGAAGTGTCAAAGACCATATAGCTCATATATGTTTTCGACCTATTTTTTCATAAGGAATATGAAGGCGGAGTTTGTAAGTGTTTTTAAGACTCATCCTGTATACATACGTTCTCGCCTTAAGGCAGGGTCGACTTGTTCTACGTCCTGAATAACGTAGATCAGAATAGATACAGAAGCTGAAAAGAAGCACTTGAAAAGTAACCTTTCCAACAATCTAATAAAATTAATGTATTCATATGTCGATCAGGCGACAAGGTAAAATATCTAGAATAATATATGTTTTTATTACTGTATTTATGACTCTGCACATAAGAAAATTAAATGGTCCTGGTTCCCTATTCTTTGAAAACTGTACGTTTAACAAGACTCTGAGACATGAAACTCCTCTTACTAATTCTCTGTCAACAGTCTGCTGAGTGATAAAAGTAGGTTTACTTTAAGATGTGTGTAGTTAAGAGAAGACTTGTTTTTAATGCTAATTTACAGTGTTCTTAATTCATCGCAACTGGCCATATAATGTTCAATACAATTTCCTTTTGGTTTCTGTAGTTTCCGGCAAATTATCTGCTTCGCTTGTTGGCGAATGGCATAGTATCATAGTTGTTAGAGCTTTGGTCTATTTTGTCGCAATGTGCGGCAATAGTTAGCGAAACACGCAACTACGTCGCTTCTGTATACTTCGTTATTCTGTTTTCGACGCTGTGGAACTCACTGGAACATCTTACGAAATGTGTGTATAGTCAATTCACGGTTACCTCCAACTTTTCTGAAGCCCTGATTAAGTTCTACTTCCAGGATATTCCTCCGCCTTATGCCAACAAAGCTTAACCGAGTATAGAGAATTACACCAATGGGACAACGCACCGCATTTGTGCGCACTCGGTGTAATAATATTTTGCATAAGAACAATTTCCTACTAGACATTACCAACACACCTATTTTCTCCCTGTATTTATTCATTTGAGTTGAAAATGAAATATTATGATTAATAAATAAAAGATAAGTAAAAATTAAATTAATAAAAATTAAGGATGATTTTTTATTAAAGATTTGATTAAAAAAGTGAGAAGAAACCGCGAATAGTATATAGTCAATATTGTCTAAAGAGACGCGTGAGTATATCAATAGTTTATGTGAACTAAAGTATTTTCTGCACAGGTATTGCTTCGTAAGTTTTAAATGTGTCGGTTATGTAAGTTTTTNTGGTATGGGGCGTGTGCAGTTGGCGTGAAATGGGACCCCTGATACGTCCAGATACGACTCTGACAGGTGACAGATATACGTAAGCATCCTGTCCGATCACCTGCACCCATTCATATCCATTGTGAATTCCGAAGGACGTGGACAATTCCAGCAGGACAATGTGACACCCCACACGTCGAGGGTTGCTACCGAGTGGCTCCAGGAACACTCTTCTGACTTTAGACACTTCCATTGGCCACCTAAATCACCAGACATGAACATTAGTGAGTTTATCTGGGATGCCTAGCAACGTGCTGTTCAGAAGAGATCTCCACCGCTTCGCACTCCTTCGAATTTGTGGACTACCCTGCGGGATTCTTGGTGTGAATTGCCTCCTGCATACCTTCATACATTAGTCGAGTCCATGCCACGTCATCTTGCGGCACTTCTGCGTGCACTAGGGGGCCCTACACGATATTAGGCAGGTTTACCAGTTTTTTTTGGCTCTTCAATGTACTTGGAGAGTAGCTACACGTGTTACGCCTTGCTACTACCGATTACATCATGTGTGGTGCGTGTTGCGTGCATGCCAGGCGTAGTATCACATTGCTTGCGACTTTATACGTGAATTTTTCGCAAACGGTGGTGTTTAGCGTGATAACACAAGACGACATTTTTCGTTAATTTTAACGTGTTCTATTATGATCCGTTAATGTAAACTCGATTAGGCTTTGGTATCACAGAATTTTATCCGACAACAGGGTTTAAACCCTTAATTTCTCTATGACAAAATTTAATGGCAGCGACCGGTTTTGCTGTGGTTGCTTATATTCGTCCAAGTACACATTATCCTGTATGCAGTTGTTCTATTTCAAATACTTTCTGTAAAATTTACAATAAACATGTTTTCAGCCACAACTTCAAGGGAGCGTACCACCCTTACGAAGTGTCAAAGACCATATAGCTCATATATGTTTTCGACCTATTTTTTCATAAGGAATATGAAGGCGGAGTTTGTAAGTGTTTTTAAGACTCATCCTGTATACATACGTTCTCGCCTTAAGGCAGGGTCGACTTGTTCTACGTCCTGAATAACGTAGATCAGAATAGATACAGAAGCTGAAAAGAAGCACTTGAAAAGTAACCTTTCCAACAATCTAATAAAATTAATGTATTCATATGTCGATCAGGCGACAAGGTAAAATATCTAGAATAATATATGTTTTTATTACTGTATTTATGACTCTGCACATAAGAAAATTAAATGGTCCTGGTTCCCTATTCTTTTTTTTTTATTAAAGATTTGATTAAAAAAGTTCATAAATCATGACAGTAAAAAAGTTTAATGCAATGAGAGGGTTATATAGCAATTCTGAATATACCTCGCGTAATTCCATATGGTTATTTTCAGAAACCGCGAATAGTATATAGTAAATATTGTCTAAAGAGACGCGTGAGTATATCAATAGTTTGATGGACCTCGTTTATGTGAACTAAAGTATTTTCTGCACAGGTATTGCTTCGTAAGTTTTAAATGTGTCGGTTATGTAAGTTTTTCNGTTTATGTGAACTAAAGTATTTTCTGCACAGGTATTGCTTCGTAAGTTTTAAATGTGTCGGTTATGTAAGTTTTTCTTAGTAACTGAAACATGCCGTGAATATAATTAATAAATATAAAGTAAAAATATAATACATGGCGATTATTTTCAAACCGTTTTGCTCGAGGAAAATTTAACTTGATGGTCCTGTAAGAATGATGCGTAATTTAGTTAGGCGTATTGAACTTTCTGTTCAAAATTACGTTTATTCTCTACGTTTGCGATGATACCAATATTACGAATCTCTTCTGATGTTATCTAATTCCCAGTCGGATTGTGTCAAACTAATTCTGAACTAGTGCTAGTTATGGAATTGGTTACTCGCGAAGGGTGAAATACACGCCGTCCGTACCTTGTATGTTCTAGTGACGTGGCGTGTTTCAGAGCTACTGACACTCGTGCGTGGTACTTCATCTGGTTAGGGATATCGGGTTAATGGAGCAGGGAATTGACTTTAATAGGGTGAAACGACATCCCTTTGCCCTTGATCGCCTCGGAGATCGTCTATCTTGCATTTCAACCACCCATTAAGTGCCACTTTGGCGTTTCCTCCCCGAACGTTTGAACTGCGCTGAAAGTAAAACAAGACGTTTCAGTAACGTTCACAATATAAATAGTAAAGATAAATGTTTATGACTGCACTAAAAGGTCACAAGAATATTTTAACTGCAGAGTTAAATTCAGTTCTGATGCGTGCGTGATGTGATATAATAAATAGTGTTTTCGCAGTCATCAAATACCGTGCTTTTCAAAGATCTGTTATTATAATAACAGTAACATACAAATTGACATCAGCTTAAATACTGTTTTGAACTCAAAATATTAAATATAATTTAGTTTTTCTATAAGTTCAGAGTACAAGTCATTACGACACGCTTGGAATACAAATACGAAACATAAATATAGTTTGCTTTAATTTCGTAAATTTGCAGGCATGCAAAATAAGCCAGAAATAGTTTATATTTCCAGTATATAAAATTTAGTTTTCGTAATCGTGTAGAACGATTTCTGCTACTGCGCTTCGAAATAGTNGTTTATATTTCCAGTATATAAAATTTAGTTTTCGTAATCGTGTAGAACGATTTCTGCTACTGCGCTTCGAAATAGTGATTTCGGTCTCGTTAAAAATGTAATGTTGACAACTGTGTGGTATTAACATTTTGATTCATTATGGAATAAATATATGTAACTTCAGTTTCAATAATTAAACTGGATAANGTTTATATTTCCAGTATATAAAATTTAGTTTTCGTAATCGTGTAGAACGATTTCTGCTACTGCGCTTCGAAATAGTTATTTCGGTCTCGTTAAAAATGTAATGTTGACAGCTGTGTGGTATTAACATTTTGATTCATTATGGAATAAATATATGTAACTTCAGTTTCAATAATTAAACTGGATAAACTGTTAAACTTAAAAAGCTAAAATTCTGTATACTCGTATTTTTACATGATTATCAACGAACGATAACAAAGTAAATATTTCACTTCTAGCCTGAACTCCATTTATTTTCTCATTTTTGCAGCAAAACGCTTTACTTCCAAGCTTTGGCACTGCGCGTTTTAAATTAAAAAAAATTTAAAAAAAAATTTAAAAAAAATTGTTTCAAGAATTTTTTAAAACATTTTATGGATAAATTACACATATATTTCTGAACCATCATACCTTTACGTCTATAAGTGTTCTCAGATTGCTGTCGTATCATGTTTTTCGTGCAAATGCGAAGAGGGAAGATGTATTCAGCACACCTTACCCGTATTCGCCCAGCCATTCTGTCGACACTTAGCTTCTCTGCAGTACGCCGGAAGTGCTGCCACTTAAAGTACTTTGCATCACAGATTGTATGGGCGAAGTGCCGTGGAATATTGAGCTCTTATCCTCCCTCCATTCCGTCCTCATCTCTCCCTTCTCGACAAGTATATTTAGTGGTCAAGCTGGCAGGGATTCTATGCCGCTCTGCTCATTTCATACGTCTTAGCTAGCGGGTGAAGACTGCACTATGCAGAGCTTAGAATAAGTGTAGAAAAATTAATATTCAAATTTAAAAAAGCCATTATTAATATATAACAGCGTAATGTTATAATTAAAATAAAACGTCATATAATATCAGATTTATAATAATGCTTGTAATTTACGACAATGCGTTTTAATAATCTAGAAGATTGAATAAATTCCTTGATGACCGTGATCGCCAAGACTTCACACTCATTTTGCGAGAAGGCTTAAGGGTGTTCAGCTCCCACCATCTTGGATTTATCCATTATTTGACGTTGGTGTCATCTAAGAATGTGTACATTTTTTTTTTTCTCGCGACACAGATTAAATAATAGCTTCCCAAAATTGATCGAATTATTACTACTGCATTTACTAATTTTTGACTAGTGACTTACGACAGTAAATAAGTAGTTTTTTCTTGCGGGCGTTTGCAGAATTGAGACTAGCAACAGTTATCAAGCAATACAGATTTCGAAAAGTGTGCACGGCAATGTCCTATTTCCTGTCGATGCCTCAAACAAATGACAAAAACCTGTTATGTAAGTTGTAGCAAAAATTCCTTATATCTAAAAAGACGGGGAATAACCCTCCCCCCCCTCCTTGCATGAACCTGTAATGGTTCCAATCCAATACCTGGCATACAGTCCATTCGCGGTTTCCTTGCACTTTTTTAATCAAACCTTTGAAAAAACGCGTGTTTGGTTGTTTCCTGAATACGCCGTGTATCACAATCATTTTATACTTGTGTTAACATAAAATAATCTTATTTTTTATTAAATTGGACATGTGTTTATATTTCATGGGTAAATTATGATATTTCATTTATAATTAATATAAATACGATGAGAAGTGTGCTAGTAATTCTTAGAAAGAAAGAGTTCGTATGCAGAATATTATTAAACTGAGTGCGCACGAATGCGGTGCTTTGTCCCTCTGGTGTAAATTTCTACACTCGATTAAGCATTTTTGCATGAGCCGGAGGAATATCCTGGAAGTAGAACTATAGTAGGACTTCAGAAAAATTTGAAGAAACTGAGCAAAGAGTTTGATACTAAATGGTTCGCAGCTCTCTGCAATAAGCAGGTTTCGTCATCGTAGCTATGTACATAAATGTGCGAGGCAAAACTGAAACTTTGGCTTTTTTAGAGCAACGATCTTATTTTTGTGGCTCTTGCAACCAATACTATATGGTCATCTACAACCTATAATGTTCATTGGAGTGGCTCATGCATATATTTTTACCGATTATCTTTATAAAATGTGCATTTTATTAAAACCACAACTTCTTGCATTTATTGTTTCCTGTCTTTTAAATTTTTAAATAATCTCGGGGAGCCCAAAACTTACTAAATTTTGTAACACATCGGCACGAAAAAAAATCTTCATTAGCTCCTTTTCTTCTTTTTTAATAAATCACATACGCAGAACAACATATTTGTGCACAAAATCAAACTTCCAAAAATTTTCTACAACTTTCTAAATAATCATTTGGGATTTTTTCTAGTCAAGGCGTGTGTTTGTGTGTGTATGTGTGTATATATATGTGTGTGTGTGTGGTGAGTGTGAGTGTGGTGAGTGTGTGTGCATGTGTGTGGGTTTGTATTCATATTTAATACTCTGGACTTTGCGACGTGACGTATTCGACTACAGGCAGCAATACTGAGAGAACGTTTACTCTATGTCCGAAGTATATTTTATACACTAAAAAAAGGAAGTGTGTGCAAAAGATTTCAGTTTAATTTTTACAAAAAAAAAAGTGGTTAAACTTTTTGTCAGTGGAAACAAATTGCCAGGGCAAATACCTAGCAGGTGCACAGAAAATACCAGACTTATACAGCAATATTAAATAAATGAGTATGTGCGAATAAAACTAACTAAATGGCTCCGAATGGCGGGTGCATAAAGAGCACTGCAAAAGTTTGGTAGAAATCGCGTAACGCAAAACCAGTTTGATATTCCGTAGCGGTATCTACGAGGGTTATTCGGAAAGTAAGGTCCGATTTCGTATAAAACATAAACCATTACATTTAAAAAAAAATAAAAAATTATTATTTAATTTTTTACATGTTTCTCTACTTTTCTGCATAGTTTCCATTTTTGTTTAAACATTTGTCATAACGTTCTACAAGCTTTTGTATGCCTAAGTCATAGACGTCTGCCGCCTGGGAGGATAACCAGTCTGTAACTGCTTCTTTCACGTCTCGTCTCCTGTGACAATCTCCTCTAAAAATTAATCACCTTCCTTATGATATCGGTCCAAAAAATCAACAGCACAAGCCATTATTTTCATTTGGTGTTCCTCAGTAAGCAGCCTGGGAACCCAACGTGCGCACAATTTGTGAAATTGCAAATTTTCAGAGACAATTTTGTGCAAAGTTGTTCTACCCACATTCGGAAATTCCAATACTAAAGTTGAAATTGTGAATCGCCGGTCTTCACGCATCTTTTCGTCCACGACTTTGACCAAATCTTCTGTGATCACTGATGGTCGGCCTGATCGCGGTTCATCATGGACATTTTCCCGTCCGTCCTTGAAAGCTCTCACCCACTTACGCACTTTGCTGTCACTCATCGCATTGGGGCCATACACTTGACTTATCTGTCGATGAACTTCCGCTGCTGAAACGTTCCTTGCTGTCAAAAACCGAATCACTGACCGTATTTCACAGTCGGCGGGCTGATCAATTGTTTTAAACATTTTGAACTGACACTGTAAACAGCACACTGCAACAATACCAATGAAAATTGCGTCGTTTGACGAGAAAGGCATGCCGGGAGTCGGTGCGCATGCGCGTTACAATGTTCGCGCGACATTCGATTAGCTACGGCGATTCGGACCTTACTTTCCGAATAACCCTCGTACACACGAAAAGCATTTAAGAAACACTTCGTGCCCAAAGACACGCTTCACGTTCTCATTTCAGTCAGAGTACATTTTTTTTGGGCGTGAAAATGGTTAAAACGGGAGTTTTCAAAATCAGTTTGGCAGCTGATAAACTTTCCATGCTGAAACTTCAGAGGTGTTTTCCGACAGGCATAACTTTTATCTTCATTAGTGTGTCATAAAAATATAGGGTCACTGTTTAAATTCACGCTNATGTTTTCCGACAGGCATAACTTTTATCTTCATTAGTGTGTCATAAAAATATAGGGTCACTGTTTAAATTCACGCTGACAGTAAACCGCACAACTGTTGAGCGCCTTGCGCGTAGAGGTGATAAGGCAAGTGCTGAGTGAGCAACAGTCAGCCTTAGAGCTGAAGCGTTTAGAGACCTCGAACCCGCACAAGAGCGGCAAAAAGGCGGAACCCTCAATACGCCGTAAGAGTTAGCTGTTTGAACAAGCTTTTATTTCTGTGTCAGGGTACTATGAAATAATGTCTGCAACAGGCTCAATCTTTCTAAANAGCTGTTTGAACAAGCTTTTATTTCTGTGTCAGGGTACTATGAAATAATGTCTGCAACAGGCTCAATCTTTCTAAAAATATAATCCCTCATTAGTTATTACTGTGTACTGTTTTTTTTAAATGCAAATACATTTAGTGGATTCTGTCAAAACCTATAGTTTAAAACACTGTAGTTAGGTAGCATTTAAGAGACCTCTCCTTTGTCGTGGTAAGGGACCGCGGTGGTGTAGTGGTTCGACTACTCGCCTCCCACCTAGGTGAACCGGGTTAGATTCCCGGAGGCGTCGCTCCCAGGTTTTCGTATGTGGGAATTATGCAGGACAATGCCGCTGTTCGACGGGTTTTCTCGGGATCTTCCATTTCCCCCCACCCTTCATTATGGCGCTGCTACATACTCGCCTCGCTTCACCCTCATCGGCTCTCCAAACCTCGATGTTAAGAGCCGCCCAAATCTCTTCACTCACTTTATCGTGCTTAGTTCGCGGGCGGGTAGCGCCCGCCCACAGAGAATACCGACCAGGACACTTATTTTAAGTTATTCGTTTCGTTTTAGTTCCATAAGAATATTCGTTATTACTCTAATTTTTGTTTCCTTACAAAAAGAGGCATTCTAAGAATCTTCAAGTGTTCGGTTGATGTCACTATGTTCGATATCACATTCGAAACCATAACGAAGCCCTTTGGGCTTTAGTTTCAGAGTTTTATTGTGAAAACATGGCGGTTGCTTGGAACATGTTATTTGTAACAGCGAAAGATGAGAATTTTGAAGTACGGTATCACCATAAAAAAAAGCATAAAGGTATGTTTCAAAACAGAAATATTTTAATTTCACCAATTAACCTTTTTGTTTAAATTTGTGAACCATTTAAGAAACAGTGTAGACAGGCTGTTGTAGGAGTATTGTATTATTTTATTCATTGCAGTTATTTACCATGAAATACGAAAACATTGACTTTGATTTTATTCAACGACTGTTTAAAAAAATGTAAATAATGAGAAAATGAAATACACATATATTAGCTCTAAATCTTTAATCAGCATATTTTTGGAGTATAAAACCAAACTATTCTCTCTTAAAAATAATTTCGTAAATATTTATACCTCATTGGAATTAATACAATAACCTATAAACTTGATAAATTCAAGTTTGCAGTCCATAATTTATTTTGGAATTGAACGAAACAGCTTCATCGTGAACAGTCTGTAACCAAACAGAAAAACACAGAAAACCCGGCTTTCATGTGACAACTTTAGTTCCGTCCGCTCTCTCTTATCGGCGTTCATGTGAATCCAACTCAACACAAAAGCAAACGAAATAAAAGCATTTTTTAAATTGTTTAACGTAATATGTCGCCCGTCTAGCACAGTCATAAAATACTCAACGAACGAAATTTACCTTTTTCTCATAATACAGGCTAAGTATAAAAGAATACCCCAATTTTGAAGGTCTATAATATCAAAACCAAACAACCTACAACCTTGGTTGACCAATCAAATGAACCGTGGAACTGTGAAGATTGTTTATAATATCTTCATAAATGTTCAATGTGACCACCACAAGCGGCCCGAACGTTATCTACGCGATAGTCAAACTCGTACCACACTCTTGTCAGCATGTCCAGTGTTACGGTTTAAATGGCGTCCGTAATTCTCGTTTTGAGTTCGTCAATGTNACCACCACAAGCGGCCCGAACGTTATCTACGCGATAGTCAAACTCGTACCACACTCTTGTCAGCATGTCCAGTGTTACGGTTTAAATGGCGTCCGTAATTCTCGTTTTGAGTTCGTCAATGTTAGCCGCCAATGGTGGACGAAACACTTAATACTTTATGCACTCCCATAGAAAAAATCGCACGGGGTAAAATCCTGGCTTCTTGGGGATCAGTGATGAAGAGCCTGGTCACCAGCNAATGTGACCACCACAAGCGGCCCGAACGTTATCTACGCGATAGTCAAACTCGTACCACACTCTTGTCAGCATGTCCGGTGTTACGGTTTAAATGGCGTCCGTAATTCTCGTTTTGAGTTCGTCAATGTCAGCCGCCAATGGTGGACGAAACACTTAATACTTTATGTACTCCCATAGAAAAAATCGCACGGGGTAAAATCCTGGCTTCTTGGGGATCAGTGATGAAGAGCCTGGTCACCAGCTGCTCCTCGACCAATCCAGCGTTGCGGCAACGTCTCGTTCAGGTATCCGCGACCAACTAGGTGATAATGGGGTGGCACACCATCCTGCTGGAAAATTAAGTCCCCCACCGCCTCTTCTAACTGAGGAAACAACCACTCTGTAAGCACGTCCAAGTAAGGGATTCTAGTAACAGTGGGCTAGTGAAAAAAGAAAGGGCCGAAAACAGTGTCTTTGGATACAGCGCAAAACACNAGGTACCCGCGACCAACTAGGTGATAATGGGGTGGCACACCATCCTGCTGGAAAATTAAGTCCCCCGCCGCCTCTTCTAACTGAGGAAACAACCACTCTGTAAGCACGTCCAAGTAAGGGATTCTAGTTACAGTGGGCTAGTGAAAAAAGAAAGGGCCGAAAACAGTGTCTTTGGATACAGCGCAAAACACGTTCACTTTGGGGGAAGCGCGCTGGTGTACGGTGGTTTCATGTGGAGGCTTCTGACCCCATATCCGAACGTTGTGCCGGTTCACCTTACCATTTGTATGGAACGTCGCTTCATCTCTAAAAACCAGCTTAGACATGAAGGCATCGTCTACCTCGTTCTCGGCACATAAAGGAAACATCAGACCGTCCCTTTCACATTGACGTATCGAATGCGAGCTCGCTTCCCCCTCACCACCTCAAGCCGAGAGTCACGAACGCCATCCAAACCGTAACACCGGGCATGCTGACAAGAGCGTGGAACGAGTTTGATTATCGTGTAGATGTCGTTCGGGCCGCTCATGGTGGTCATATTGAACATTTATGAATGTTTGGTAAACAAACTTCACGGTTCCACTGTTCATTTGATTGGTCAATCAAGGTTGTAGGGGATGGACAAAATAATACGAACACCCGACATATACACAATATTTATTTATTAATAAGGTGTTGGGCCACCATTTGCTTTTAGAACAGCTGCAATTCTTCGCGGAATAGATTCGTAGAGCGTCTGAATAGTTTCCAACGGAATCTTGTCCCATTCTTGTACCAAAACATCCACCAGTTGCTTCAGTGATGTTGGAGATGGAAATCTGGTCCTCACTCTCTGCTCTAAAACTCCCCATAACGGTTCAATTATGTTGAGGTCTGGCCAGGGAAGACAGTTGATGATATTCTGATGCTCCTCAAACCAAGACTGAACCTTTTTTGCTATGTGTATGGGCGCATTATCATCTTGGAATATGGCAGTGTTTGGCAATAATATGCTAGTCATAGTAAGAACTTCATCATTGAGGATGTCGAGATTTTCATTCGCAGTAATCCGGCCAGTGATGTCAATGAGAGGACCAGCTGAATACCACGATATAGCAGCCCAAATCATAACGGAACCTCCCCCATGCTTGACTGTAGGAAGCAGGCAGTCCGGATCGTAGGCTTCTTTTGGGGTTCTCCATACATAAACCCGGCCGTTTGTAGGAAACAATGTAAACGATGATTCATCGGACCATACCACATTATTCCAATCATCAAGTGTCCAGTTTTTATGATCGTGGCACCACTTCTTTCGCAGGTTAGCGTTGGCTTCCGTTGTAAAGTGTTTCGCAATTGCAGCCCTTCCATGAATGTTAGCTTTGTGGAGCTCCTGCNTCGCACGTTAGCGTTGGCTTCCGTTGTAAAGTGTTTCGCAATTGCAGCCCTTCCATGAATGTTAGCTTTGTGGAGCTCCTGCCGTACTGTTTTTGTCGAAACAGTATTACTCAAGTGAGTGTTGAGTTCTGCTGTCACTTTTGCCGCAGTAGTTTTATGTTGTCTGGCCACAATTATTTTTTATGTTCGTCGGTCTCTGTCAATTAACTTTGGGTTTCACCCACTATTCCTCTTCGCCGATGATGTTTTACCATGTTTTGTGTATGCTGTCATTACCGTGGACACTGTCGCTCGTGAAACGTTAAACAATTCAGCCGTTTTCGTCACAGACGCTCCCGCTAACCGAGCACCAACGATTTGCCCTCTTTCGAAGTCTGAGAGATCACACATTTCACCGATCGCTTGTTTTAACCGTCGCAGAACAAAGCGTATAATACACCGAAATATAACCTACAAGACGTGGCACTTAAACTGTGCAATACATACGCGTCGCATTATTTACACGGAAGCAGTGTTGCCAACAGGCAACAAAATTTACTATATTGCATGGTGTTCATATTATTTTGTCCATCCCCTGTAGACCTTCAAAGTTGGGGTATTTTTTTTATAATCATACTGTATATTATTAGTTTAATACTAACATTTAAAACCTTCAAATGCAATGTTACGGGTTGCCACATTTCCCGTACAAAAGTTTCAACCGTCAAGAATGATCGTCGAAATTACCATACCTGGTGATGAAATGGGGCCCTCACCTGAGCAGCAAGGGTCGCGTCTAGCTGGAGAACGGGTCACCCAAGAACTGATACGAGCGGATGGCATGTGGCGCGGCAATCACCCTCCTCTCCGGTGCCTCCTTCGCTCGCTCCAGTAGACGACTTTTCGGCTACCGGGCACGGCGGCGGTTTGAACTGACCATAGAGAAGAGATCGAAGGAACATGTGGTTCTAGAATACAGGAATTTTGTATAAAATACATTTTCGGGGCTTATGGAGACAGAGAGAACCAGGCTTGGGGACAGGCATTTAGGGGGGTTTAATTCTCTGTTTGATGTAGATATGGGGGAGAGGTAACGTAAGAAGGGAGAAAACTTAATACATATATATATATATATATATATATATATNTGGGGTTTTGAGATAATTGTTAAAACAAATGTTAAAGATTTTTCAGAATTTATACAAGTTGTGTGTGACAACCTTGTTATATATAGATAACAGTTTTTGAAGAATCACTTAATTATATAAAGTTTTTGAAAAATTGTTTTATTTTGGGGTTCTCCTTCATACACCACACTTATTTATAGTTTGTTCGTCGCCTCCTGGAGGTTGTTTAAAGTAAAAATTAAAAAGGTTTAGTATTTTGAAGAAAAAAACCAAACCTGCAGGGAAGGAAGGATATATTTCGCCTGTCTCACGCTTCAGAGGCTATTCGTTGCAGAAAACAAAATATTTTAAGACTTCATAGATCTGGTTTATTGATGTTTTCAAGAGAAAGTATTCATACTCCCATATTTCAGTTAAAGTTTCCATATTGCATTCGTCAATGAAACCCCAAACATTGCCGATGGCTTGGAGGGCTGTAACGGAATATGAAATTACCTTGCCAGAAGATTTAATTCGTTTCGAGAGCTTTCGAAACCTAACGAACACGAAAAATCAACGAGTAACTTATAATAAACCCCTAAAGGCCTAGAGTAACGTGTGGCTGCCTCCCTCACGCGAAAAGAAGAGTATAGGCTGTTCATTGTTAATTAGGGATTTTTGAAAACCACATTTGAAAAATGCCACTGTCCATAGCAGAATATACTTTAACGAGTACGCTGACTGGTTTGCGCTCAGTAAAGTTGGTAACGATGGAAGAAAATGATCTCCATTTATTAACGTTGAAATGAATGTGTCAGGTAAACATTAGTGAATACTGAAATTATTTGTTTTTGTGTTTTTTTTTTTAGTGCATTTAGGTGTAAGAATGAGCAAATTTCAATGTTATTTACTTTCGTAATAATTATTCAGTTTCACTTGACCGACGCATGGATAAAGTAACCATGACCATGGAATTCTAATTTTATGTACGGCGTAATAATACACAATGTGCATGCAAGTGGACCTTAAGCAGGGCTTTCAAAAGTGCTCAGTTTACCGCGAAGAGCGTAAAGCAGAAAGTGATGTCGCAGTATGTAAGCCCTGAGTTCCATGCAGGGGCTCCTTCCCGGATCCACATCTCACCCCCTC
>NQII01004713.1:84111-101655 GCA_002778355.1 Clitarchus hookeri | reverse complement strand
GGCCGAGTCCGCAGGAATGAAATGTGACTAAAGTTAGCGCGAGAACCCGTACGGTTGTGCGGTATTTCGATATATAACCCGCGGAAGAAAAGGTCAGTTTTTACGGCATTTATTTATATGACGATACTAATTACTGCCAAAGAAATGATACTATATAAGGCCTAGTATCATTGCCTTAAAAAATACATCTGATATAAGTTTGCTGATAAGTATAATATAGTCGTACGTTTGGCCTATTTGCATATTATTATATTACAATGACTGNTTATAATGACTAAAACAATACATGCTGATTCCATATTTTTTATGCGGATGTAATATTTAAGAATTTCAATTTTACCGTTATTTTCAGTGCGTATTAGTTATTTTCATTGCAAATTAGTTATTTTAAGTGTTGAGCAAAATCGATTAATCGTGACTATATAAATACTTTTAAGCAAATTTAGCAACGAAATTATAAAGTACACATAGTTGCGGAACACACTCCCACAGACCACCAAATGCGCTGGTACGGAACAGTACTACTGCCCAGTTGCACCATTAACAGCCCTGGACCAAGATCCTAAGATCTTGGTTCAAACACGATCTTCAGTTGGATCCGTGTTCCAATGTACGAGTGTTGCACCAACCCGAACTGCCGAGTTTCGATCGTAGATCTCTTGATCTCGGTTCGAAACTAGGATTGAAATGAAACACTGTTATTGATTGGCTCTCATTTCGTGATGTTATGATGCAACTGTTTATTTCGAAGTTCAAAGACAATTAATAAAAATAAATTTTTCTGAAAATTATCTCTTGACTAGGATCTTTTACTACATAATTTAGTTTAATGCACTGCAAAATGTCGGTCTCAGTTGTTTTGTTTTATTGGAACACTTTGCACATACTTTTTTCGTTATTTTTAATACCAATACTATTGAACAAGATAGTGTACATAGAACTAGATGGTGCGATGTTTTATCTGTTTCAAGTAAAATAATTGTTGTACAAATTTTACTGAATAATATTCAAGTGTGTATAATGTTGTNAATGTTTTATCTGTTTCAAGTAAAATAATTGTTGTACAAATTTTACTGAATAATATTCAAGTGTGTATAATGTTGTTTTGAATTCCCAATAAATAAATTATACGTAGCGGTCTCTGTTGGCGTATTTTCAAACTGCATTTGTCGGCTACTGCTGCTCTTTCGTGAGCAAATAATTCGACGTGAGATTTAGCTCGTGCAGAAAACTAGGACAGTTTCTGATATTCTGAATGGCTTTTCCAGTTTTCCGTTTTGTTTTCTCGGAAGGATAAACATGAATTCCGTTATCTCTGTACAAAACGTTAGTACCATTTTTAATAAAAATAAATCCACGGAATCTTAATCAATTGTAATATGTCTCAATTTACATTTTATAACAGTAAAAACAACTGGATTCATTTTAAACAATTTAAATAGTACTAAGTTTATAAATAAAGCAATCTTATTTACTTGATCCAAGACCATCCTCCTGAACCCCCTAAATGACGGTTCAATGCGAGGTTCAAATTGATCTTAGTTCGGCGCTCCGAACACAAAGGTGCAACAGCCAAATGTGCTGAACCACGATAAAGCCGGTATTTGATCCTAAATCATTCTTGAACCTCAATGGTGTAACCAGGCATAAGTGGGGAAAGTATCAGGAAGATGACTGTGTGAAACTGCAACATATTCTGCAACTTTTAATACACCAATACCTGGCTCACGTTTGGAAGGTCATGGGTTCGAGTCACGCTGGCTATCCTGCGAATGATTTGCTCAAACTATTTTCCCAGTCCCATTTCGAGCAAATCTGTGTACTATATGAATATTCCCGGTCAGTCCTTGAGCAGCAAATTAACATCCTGATTAATCTCGTTGCACATGAGAATACATATGTTATTGTTAATTTTATTAAGGTGACGAATCATAAAATAAAATAGTACTAATAAAGAATACGCCGACACAAAAAGTAGCAGATCGAAGTATGGCGTTCCAAATTCTTCGTGAAATGTTGTACTCTAATAATATTTTTTAAGTGCAAATTTATTTTAAAACCAGTAAAAATTATTTTACTGAACTTGCTCAAATCTTAACAATCATGGAAACTATTGATTTTTAACAATAATTTCTACTGGTTGTAGCGAATGCCGTTGCCCCAGGCACTGATTTACAGTCCATCCCTTTGATTCAACAGTCACTTGCAGCTTACTGACTAATTTTTCAGTGACACACATTTGGTTGAAAGCACTGATTCAGCTGTTAGAGTGTTACACTCTTTTTAAGAAACAAAATTTCAGAAGCCAAGAAAATATTTAACTTTTTCAACAGTTTACAGATACGAAGCCGTGATCGAAACACTACTATCGAGACTTGTCGAACCAGGTTTTTCGGGTCAGTGGACAACACGTGAAGGTAATGTGTTCACTGCAGAAGTGTTTTGGTACGGGTGCGAGAGCTTGCTTGCGCTAAATATCGTCCTAATGTTATGCAGAGTTGCTCGAATTCCTGCGTACAAGTCAGAGAGACTACAGATATTTGCAAACGTTCCTGTGCTGGCNTGTTATGCAGAGTTGCTCGAATTCCTGCGTACAAGTCAGAGAGACTACAGATATTTGCAAACGTTCCTGTGCTGGCGAAGCATGTTTCATGGTATTATACTTTTAAGGAAGCATCGCCACGAATTCATGAGATGGGTTTTCTTTCGAAATGAGCAATGCCTATGGCTAATCACATCATAATTGTTTTCAGGTAGTATTGAAAATTCGTTATCTGGTTCATTTCAGCACTTTTTATTTTCAAAATGTCTGAAGCTGAAAATTTTATTTGAAACTACACTCACTGCCACTAAGCATTGTTCTTCCTCCTTTCCAAAATACCATTGAGCAAATGAGCTAGTAAGGCAATCCGAGATCTAAAGTGATTGAATATTGCTTACTTTAAACAGAACTAGTCTGATTTTCTTTTATTCTCGAAAGCGTAACGTGCATGAAAATATTTAAATTTTTCNCTTACTTTAAACAGAACTAGTCTGATTTTCTTTTATTCTCGAAAGCGTAACGTGCATGAAAATATTTAAATTTTTCGCTTTTGCCTGCAAAATAACACAGAATGTTAAAGTTACCAAAGAGTATTTTTGTAAAGTGATATCAGTACCACGATGGCTCATAAATACTGTTACTTATATAAGAAACTTCTAATTGTGACAGTAAATTTGCCACTCCATTTACTGACAGTAAGCCAATGACAGGTAACGTTGGATAGGACGGTAACCTTACCCGGTGGGGTTTAGACCAATAGAGGAGGTCAATGCAGTGTTTGCAAGAGAAAGTTCAGATACCAAGAGAACTCGTGTTTCTGGCGCTTAGGATATAAGCTTTCGGCTTGTCTGTGACTGTGCTCCTTATGTGATCTCCTGGTTTTTCTTTTAAACAGTGCAAATATCCGACTGATATTTTTAGTTTTGCTATTAAGGGTCGGTCGGAGGTTACCATATCATTTGCGAGCCAGGCACGTATAATGTTATCGCTACACTCAATGCGCAAAACGTTTCTTTAAGGATGCTGCCAAAAATAAAACTGAGACCATCAAGCGCGTTGTTTTTTTGTTACATGTTCTCATATCTGCCATAAACAAGGAAGAAACATAGATTACACTTATATGAGTCTTTAAAAAAATGGGGCCACAGCTTTAAATTCAGAGGAGAAAAATATTACTTGGACGTCCGCACCGCGAAGTCATAAGGTAGAACATGCATCACATCAGCGTGCGAAACTCGAACTTAACTATTGTCATCGTTCACACAAAAGAACCTCTGGTTTAGTACATAAGAACAATCGACGTTGTGTGCCGTAAATTTCTTACTTGATGGCGAATAAACAGGATGTCATGAAGANTTAGTACATAAGAACAATCGACGTTGTGTGCCGTAAATTTCTTACTTGATGGCGAATAAACAGGATGTCATGAAGAAGTCGTACACGTACTTCTCGTTTGTTTGTTGGAATATTACTTTCTTAATATTAAGTTATTTGTTTTCGACTTATTTTTAGATGTGGCTATGCTAAGGCACTTAATCGAAGAATATCAGCGTGTGATGGTAAATAAAAAATTTGCTAAACAGTAAAGGTAAGTTAAAATTATTACTTGACATAATTGATTAGCTGATAACTGAGCAACTTTGAAAATTATGCTTAATTTCTTCCTTAGCTCACAGAGTATCCNTAAAGGTAGTTTAAAATTATTACTTGACATAATTGATTAGCTGATAACTGAGCAACTTTGAAAATTATGCTTAATTTCTTCCTTAGCTCACAGAGTATCCTTTCATTACATGTAAAGATTAACATTGTCATTATCGTAAGATACATTTACGCGCCAAGCAAGTGACAATAGAAAACTGTTAAACACAATCGTAACTAAAAGGTCAATTATTATCCCAATGCGCACGAAACAAAACAAAGCCAATTTTGGGCACCACAATTTCAAAAGATGTACTTTTAGATTTTAGGTCAAATTTGATGCCATCATTAACGAACATACAGTATGTCAGATGTGTTCACGTTAAATACATGCATTTAACGAGCATTAATTTTTCCTAAGATTGATTTCGGTGTTTTCAATTGATCTTGAAGCAGCTAAAGCAGTGTAAAGTGAGAAAAACAATTAACTATTGTGTAGCTTCATGTCGAAAATTGTAAATTAAAAGTACATTCTAGTATTGTCTGCTAATAACAAAATATAATCAGTTTCCCCGCAGCAGATTACATTAACTATATCTAACCGTAGAAATATACTTATATTAAATGTGTAGACTGTGTGTGGGTCACACGAGAACAGATTCAACGGTTATCAATAATTATTAGCATAAGAAAATCTGGCAGGATGTTCCTGTGCCTACCAGAACCTCAGCTGTTTGTTTATTGGCTGCTGCCCCAGTGCCTGTTTACCGCAGACCAGGTGTTGTCTTTGGGCGATTCAAAGTCATCCAGAGATTTTCTAATAAAAACCTGATTCAAATTAAAATGTAGCTGTAACTTGTATATGTGCTGGAGTCTAACTTGTCTGCAAATAAACTCGCGATTTTTTTTTTCAATTGCGCTTTATTTACTGTACAATAGCAAACATGTACAAACGAAATGGTGTGCACTGAAAAAANTTAGTACATAAGAACAATCGACGTTGTGTGCCGTAAATTTCTTACTTGATGGCGAATAAACAGGATGTCATGAAGAGGTCGTACACGTACTTCTCGTTTGTTTGTTCGAATATTACTTTCTTAATATTAAGTTATTTGTTTTCGACTTATTTTTAGATGTGGCCATGCTAAGGCACTTAATCGAAGAATATCAGCGTGTGATGGTAAATAAAAAATTTGCTAAACAGTAAAGGTAAGAAAAAAGCGGTAGTTTAAAATTATTACTTGACATAATTGATTAGCTGATAACTGAGCAACTTTGAAAATTATGCTTAATTTCTTCCTTAGCTCACAGAGTATCCTTTCATTACATGTAAAGATTAACATTGTCATTATCGTAAGATACATTTACGCGCCAAGCAAGTGACAATAGAAAACTGTTTCGTAACTAAAAGGTCAATTATTATCCCAATGCGCACGAAACAAAACAAAGCCAATTTTGGGCACCACAATTTCAAAAGATGTACTTTTAGATTTTAGGTCAAATTTGATGCCATCATTAACGAACATACAGTATGTCAGATGTGTTCACGTTAAATATATGCATTTAACGAGCATTAATTTTTCCTAAGATTGATTTCGGTGTTTTCAATTGATCTTGAAGCAGCTAAAGCAGCGTAAAGTGAGAAAAACAATTAACTATTATGTAGCTTCATGTCGAAAATTGTAAATTAAAAGTACATTCTAGTATTGTCTGCTAATAACAAAATATAATCAGTTTCGCCGCAGCAGATTACATTAACTATATCTAACCGTAGAAATATACGTATATTAAATGTGTAGACTGTGTGTGGGTCACACGAGAACAGATTCAACGGTTATCAATAATTATTAGCATAAGAAAATCTGGCAGGATGGTCCCGTGCCTACCAGAACCCTCAGCTGTTTGTTCATTGGCTGCTGCCCCAGTGCCTGTTTACCGCAGACCAGGTGTTGTCTTTGGGCGATTCAAAGTCATCCAGAGATTTTCTAATAAAAGCCTGATTCAAATGAAAATGTAACTGTAACTTGTATATGTGCTGGAGTCTAGCTTGTCTGCAAATAAACTCGCGATTTTTTTTTTTTCAATTGCGCTTTATTTACTGTACAATAGCAAACATGTACAAACGAAATGGTGTGCACTGAAAAAAAAAATTGTCTGCTGCAGCAGTACTTTGAACAAAATATAGTATCAGGTTTGAAAATAAATTAAAATATTTTTAACTAAGATCCTTATGTACTAAAAAAAACTTCGGTTTAACATTAAACTTGCAAAACAATTTGTTTGGTGTTTCTTTTAAATATGTTGAGTTAGCAATATATGTGGTTAAATAAACTACATGTGGGCGACAAAGCGTGCTTGGCCATGAGGCTTTTGCGCCTGTTTCGCATTTGGGATGTCAAGGGTTTGATTCCGGCTGGCAGTAATGGGCTTGGTTAACTCAAAGTGGTTTTCTGTTCCCATTCCATGCGAAATCTGGTGCAGTTTTTTTTTAAGAGACTTCAAGTTGTTGAAAAAAAACGCTCTGCATTTTCAGCATATTTCATATTTTCTCGTTGTGACGTTAGTAATAGTCTGGGAAAAAAAAGTCTTATAGTAGTGGAAAATTACTTCTTGAAATATAAATGACAAGTTATTAAAACCAATTTTTAATTAACTGTTTTTTTATACGAATCTCAAAATTGACCCAAATAAGACGCAGGGCTACAGCTGAAAATAATTCGATACGTCATCAGGATATATAAGAAATATTTCTTTAAATTTGTTACGTGGTTCGAGCGTATTTCTATTGTAACTTGTGAGATACAGCTTAAAGTCGCGGTATTTGCAGGTGAATCAAGTATCGAATATCAAACAAATCGCAACAAGTAACTCCTGTGACTTCAACATACACGTTAGCTAAAATCAAACTTGGTGTTAAAAATAATTCATTGAATTTGTATGAATAAAGATTTGAAGTTAAAATTCTTACAGTTACCATAAAAACATTATTCATGTTAGTTTCTTCAATTATTTCATGTTTTTACGAAGTGAAAATTGAAATCATATCAAAAAACCCCTCAAAAGCCTAAAAAAATTGGCTCTTGAACGGTTTCAATATTATTTTCATCAATAAGATTTTACATTATAATTATTGGCATCGTATTTAAAAAACAAGACATTTTATTCAAACTGTTTTATATTTTTGTTTAAATAATCACACAAAAATGTTTTTGTTTCAAAAACTTAAACGGTGTGGGCAGTTTGTTTGGCATTAAATGTATTCGTTTATCAACTGGTTGCTCGAAGTTTCACAAACGAGCCTTTGCCGTCACCATTCTGTCGAAACTTTCTCTCTGGCCCAACTGGTTCCTGCCAACTCTACGCCAGGCCTTGAGTCTCAGAAATGATCGCTATATTTCACTTAGTGTGTATCGGACCATTTGCTAGGATGTCCGTACGGGATTTGTCAGATCGCTACTGTGTGACAGAAGTAGTACTTGTGAAACGTAACAGTTCCCCACTGAGCACGCTTGTTAGCACGCCTGTGTTGTAGTTCAGACGATGCAGGTTCAATTCGGACAATCTGCAGTTTAAGATTTAAGGTTCTCTTGCACGTGGTTTTCCATCCCCAGTCCAATATTGTACTCGTTACGTTTCTTTACGTTTCACGCCATTTCCCTCTTAATTTACACTACGTTTTCGTTAATTCCTAGTGCCAGTCAGTAAGAATAAATAGTATTATTAATTCAATTCATTGCATTTCAGAAATTATTTTCGAAGTAGATGCTTAGCCGTTACTTTGGAACACGAGGCTTTTAGTTCGAATCCCGATTAAGCCGTGGATAAGTGAGCAATTTCAGATAAAAATTCATGTTACAATTCATTTGCGATACCATTCACCGATTTACAGAAAACTTGCTACTCTCATACACAATTGTAGAAGTCCAGGAGTCGAATCGAAGTTATCACAGTGTGAGGTGATACACTTATAGTACAGAGTAATGACGCCTGATATTTTAAGTTTTCGATCATGATGTGTACTTATTTTCAAAATCGCTAGCTTTCAAAGAAAATTAAGTGAAGTGTCAAAATTAGTACTTCAAAATGACGTCAGCATCTAATTAAAAAATTAACATATTTATTAGTCCACCATTTTTGTAAGATAACGCCACATGAAAATTACAGCTGAAAAAAAAACTGGGGAAAAAATAAACCTTAAGAACTACTCGGTCGATTTCACCCAAATTTCTACTTTTATGAACACTGCCACACATCGTATTTTCAGACTGCAAAGCATTGGTATAAGCTAAAGTCAGTGACAGGATAAACATTCGTGAGTTTGTAACTGAAGAAAACAAAGAATATTTTCAGGGAATCTCAACTAAATGCTGATATCTGATAGTTCTTGCATCGTTTCTTGGCGGTGTATTTATTGTTTTTTGGTGAATTGGTGCTGATTCTGGTTGTTTTAACTCATATATATAAAATATTTGTATATATTTCAAATTCATTATTACGAAACGTCATAATTTTTTTTTATGTATGCATTGTTTCATAATTG
Source organism: Clitarchus hookeri (assembly GCA_002778355.1). NCBI lineage: Eukaryota > Metazoa > Arthropoda > Insecta > Phasmatodea > Phasmatidae > Clitarchus > Clitarchus hookeri. The sequence continues at coordinate 92,932 of NQII01004713.1, read as the reverse complement.
ATCATAATATTGTCTTAATGTACACAATTCTTTAGACTTAACTAAAACAGTTTAGATATTACATGCAACCAAAAATGTGTGTTTTAAAATACTTTCCACAAGTTAATTACAATATTATTTTTCTGACATTGGTTAATGTTCTTTATTACACATCATAAATTGTTTAATGTGCTAAGGAACCAATATATCTGAATTTTAGGTGGTTTGTGTGAGTATGTTGATCATTATTCCCTGAACTGACAAAATAGACAACACAGTTACACTCAGAATGAAATTAATTTTTGAAACTCCAGAAATCTTGGCATTTCAGTAACTGTGCAAAGAACATAACTTCATAATAATATTTTATGATTACACATACTATAAAAATGACGAACATTACAATAACGTATGTCACGAAAAATTTACCAAGATCATAGGAAAATACACAACCTTTTACTTAAGCAGCTGCTTGTTCATAGCTAAGAGCACACATTCATTGATATGTTCTGATGAAAGACAGGAATGTGTCCCCGTCACAATATTTCCTGCACAGCTGAAAACTCGCTCTGTTGGCACACTAGTTCTAGTCAAAGAGGTATTTTTCAGTTAGTGTTGCAAGTTTCGAGAAGCAAACAGAATTGGGCTTCCACCACAGTAAAGGGTTAGGATTGTCTTCTAAATCGATGGGGCTTCTTCTACCATCTCAACAACAGATTTTTCACATTTTTTCAGTTGTCGAAGGCTTTAGGATTGCTGCTAATCCTTTTTTCATTTTCACAGTCTTATCATTACTGTCAGTTCGTCTTCCTTCTGCACGGATATGGACGAAACTTCACTAGAATACTAATGACGCAATACCTAGTCGGTGACAATATATGTCATGAAACTGCATTCACAAATTTAATGCAGAATCTAATTTCCCCCNGACGCAATACCTAGTCGGTGACAATATATGTCATGAAACTGCATTCACAAATTTAATGCAGAATCTAATTTCCCCCAAAATACTTACCTAGAAGGTTAGTCGTGCGGAAGCTAGTACTTAATGTTTGATATATCGGCTCAAATATATTAAGTCGTTCGGACAGACGTTATAACTTTGTTTTAATGTATTACAGCTCTCGGGCAATGTTTCACGTGCAGCATAAAATGTTTTAATGGCGATATTGTTTCAAAACGAGTGACATACGTGCCATTGTATAGCTTGTTAATTGCGAATCGCGTCAATAATAAATAACAAACACGCGCGCATTTATTAAAGCTTTCAGAATTGCAAAACACATCGCAAATATAACAAAACACACTCGTCAGAAGTTTCTTTAAGTTTATTCGAGGTTTGAAATGTATACCGACTTCAATTGCATGAAGCAGCACACATTTTCCAGGTATTCCATGTATTCCGATAATATTGTCCAAGCCGATAATATGGTGTCGATAATATCAAGAATGGCGATAATATGAGAAAATCCGATAGTATCGATAATATTGTAAATTTCAATAATATCGGAAATGTCGATAATACTGAAAACTTTGATAATACCGAAAATGTTCTATAATACCGGAAATATCTATAACTAATACCGAAAATTTTGATAATACCGAAAACTTCGATAGTATCAAAACATCGATATACCGATATTTTTCAAAGTTACATAACGATCGATAAGTTATTTTTCATATCGGTAATTGTCGATGTATGAAAACATCGAAAGCCCTAGTCATGAGCTTTCACTTCCGAGAGGAAGATGTTAAAAATCGACCTACCTGTGTGCATCCAGTGGCAGTGCTTATGAAGTAAACTTTAGAGCGCCAACACGGTTTTTCTTTATTTTGAAAGAACTTTTAAAAAACTTAAGTGTTCGCTGATTTCGGGAGCGTGACTATCCATCAGTGTCAGATGGATTATCGATTTCTCGTTAACGAGATGAAGACGCGGCGACTTTCGTGACACCGGCGGTTGGTAAAGAATTGAAGGATGGGGGGTAGGGGGGAGAAGCAATAAACAAGTTACAGTGCAGAAACAAGAGGTGGGGATAAAATGGATGGCTACGTGCCAGCAGACCTAAAATCACTTTGCGCAAAGTTAAGCAAAACAACTTTTAAGTGATTTATTATTTATTATCGGTTAATAACGTACCTCAACACCTTCAACATATTACAGGGAAATCATTTAGGAGGAAAGACAGGAAAAATTCTGGATTGCTTCGTTTTCAAGAAGCTAACTATATTTAAAAATTATTAGGGAATGTTTGGCCCTCTTAATGCTCATATTTATTGGCTAGTACTGGCATGAAAAATGTAATGATAAGCATAGTTTTTTGTCCTCCCGAATGTAAGCAATGACAGTGTAATGGCAACTGCCAATGAATAAACGTTTGTGGCTCGAATATATACAGGGTTGAGAAGTTTTGGCTGGCGCCTATACAGTGAAATATGTTCGTACGTTTTACAAACAAGTCACAGACTGGTATCACAGATTGGTTAGAGGAAGTATAAAAACATATCAAAGCACTTGTTTGGTATAGAGTATTTAAACAACAATTCCAATCACGCTATTTTTGCTAGACGTGTTGGCAGACAAGCTGTTCAATGTTGGGACACGGAGACTGGCTGCGTGCAGCCAGCGAGATCGGTCTACCACGGGTTTAGTCTTTGGTTTGAATCAGTAAAATCCTACTGATAATTTTAGTTGCTGGTATTCACTGGTTAAACAGCGATTTCTACTTGCTATACAGTTAACTACACTGGTCCTGTAGTAAAACATAGGCGCATTTAATTGGTTCGCCAGTANTGATTTCTACTTGCTATACAGTTAACTACACTGGTCCTGTAGTAAAACATAGGCGCATTTAATTGGTTCGCCAGTAGAAAAGAGCTCATTAACTAAAAATTCGGTAAAATAATTTTACTGATTTAAATCACAGATTTGTATTTAGAGTCTTGAAAAATAGTCGCTGAGAATATTTTGTTACGTTAGAAGTAAAATACTGTATCTATACAACACAATGTTTTATGAAACATACAAAATAGTTCACGTATATCCATGTTTGTAATGAACTGGTTTATACATACTTATTGAAATTCAACATTGGTTTTACATGCCACAGTAAACTGATGTAAAATGTGCTCTTACAAAAAATTACCTTGACAAGTAGTTTATAAATCACTCCTTATGAAATACAAAAACAATCTACAGTGTAGTTAATTTGTGAAATTCACGTTACTTTAGCCGTTACTTAGAGAATTACACAGCCACTCTGAAAATAAGAGATTACTCTAGAAAAATGCAAGGTATGGTGGAATTTTTTTTGAAAACTTAAAAGCATGCAACATTTAATTATAAATTTAAATTTTAAACTATTGTTTTCCTGAGCGTTTTAAAAAGGTTATTAGTTAGTGTATTTAGCGCACACAGTAATAACTGCCAACATGCCAGGATGGGATGTAATATATTGAGTTATTCCAAAGACGTGTAACACAAACTCTAGTCCGTAAGCCATTTTGAAATAAGTCCTTTATTTATTAAAAATAGCTTAAGTCGTACTGTTAGTAACAGTACTATTGGGCAATAGGTCTATTATGGCATATCATAATAATCCTTGTATGCGAAATTTGGTAGTAGTCAGCTTGGTAGTTCGCAAGATATGGTGGACAAGCTTTATTTTTTTTATTTGGAAATAAATTCAAAACTGGCGGACTAATGATGATATATCAGTGTTTCTGAATTAAATAATAACTTTCTAAAACACCAACTTAAAAAATTTTGTTCAAATCGGTTGAATGGTTCCCAAGAAATAACACAAAAAACCAAAAATCTTAATTGTTGACCATTTAAAAAAATCAGTAACCGGTATGATTGGGAACTATAGATGTCGGATATCCTTGCTGTGTACTATTAATTTATAGAGTTTGGTCAAATTCAGTGTCAAGGGTCCAAAATATTGTACGAACACGCAAACAACATAGTTAGATTTAGGTGGGGGAGGGAGAGATGCTATCACACAAAAGTGAACGCACGAGCTTAGGTTTCCTTCGGGAAGAAGGAATAATAGTCCTATTGGACAATAACAATAAATTCGAGATACCCACCGTACCTCCCACTTAATTCTAATCTGTTGACTAGCCGAAAAACAGATTATCGTTACAACAAACAAACGAGATTTCTTAGTTCAGCAACTGTTATTTTAAGATTCAAGGCAATGAGCATCTAGCTAATCGAGCAGTTAACCACACGGCGAAGTCTCAGTACGGCCACCTGTTTTTTTGCGAAAAGATTTCAGGACTACTTGTACGCCAAAACAATAGAGCTCAGATCCACTTGCGTGATTGGATGATTTCAACTGCAACGAATCACGGGCACTCAGTGCCGGAGTTGCCTAGTTCTGATTGGCGCAGTCAGGTATGGAACTGTCTCCCGATAAGTACACGTGACCAATAACCAAAGGGAAACTGCACGTATGCCATAGAACATTGGCGTCTAGCCTTCGCGTAAATATTTTCGTGAAAAACAGGCGGCCCTAAGACTCAGTGTAATAACGTCGGTCGCCCCTAAAGCACCTTCCAATTGGCACTGAGACCTTCAGCTTTCCAAAAAAAAAACCGTGGTCTGGCAGGAGGGCTCTCTTTCACGGGGCGCGATTACCATTCCCGCGTATCAGGAGCCGATTTACGTCGTGGAAACAATAGGCGTGGTTTCCGTTACCATGGCACCAAGAGTGGTGGTCTCCTGCCTATCAGAATATCGTATATTCCGCTACACTCGGTTATCGATNACTGAGACCTTCAGCTTTCCAAAAAAAAAAACCGTGGTCTGGCAGGAGAGCTCTCTTTCCCGGGACGCGATTACCATTCCCGCGTATCAGGAGCCGATTTACGTCGTGGAAACAATAGGCGTGGTTTCCGTTACCATGGCACCAAGAGTGGTGGTCTCCTGCCTATCAGAATATCGTATATTCCGCTACACTCGGTTATCGATGCAATCGCAATCGCGCTACCAATGAGGGGGAAAGTGGATGAGAATCACGCCCACGTCGGTACCGTAGCTGTGTCGTCGCTCACTGCGTCTGCCCTTCATCGTCTCTGTTCATATGACGCTGGCGTAGCAAATCCTTTCTCTGTCTGGGAATCGAACAGAACTATTCGGTTCGGCGATCTCCGTGACCACAGGGTTCTGGGTACGTATCCCGAATCAGCAATTTGAGCGGCTCTTAACAGCTAGGTCTTCAGAGCCGAAAAGGGCGAAGCGAGGTGGATATAAGCAGCGCCGGAATGCAAGGGTGGAGGAACCGGGAGATCCCCGAGGAAATCCACCAACCAGCGGCATCGTCCAGCACGATTCCCCCATGCGGAAGTCCGGGAGTGAATCCACCGTGGTTTGAGCCCGATTAACCTTGGTATAGGCTATTCACCGTAAAGTGAGCATTTTTGAAAACCCTCTCATTTGGAATAATAGTCAATAAATATATTTTATTGTAGCCTTATGCGTTAACTTCCGAGTGCGGTGGAATATACACACTTTGTTTATTACTTTCATTGAAATAATTATTTAAAAAGGTAATAAAAGGATAAAAAAAATGGTTGAACGGAAAAAAGTAACTAGGGCCTCAAAAGTACTCACTTTACAGTGAACAGCCTATAGGAGGAGAGCGTTCTAGCCGCTACGTCAACCGCGGCCCCCTCAACCATGGATGTGTGCGTGCGTGCCGTCTAAGATACAAAGCGAGGTAATTTTAGTATTGTTACAAGAAGCCAGGGCCGTATCCGAGTTCGTGAGGTTAATACAATTAAAATAACTAAATTATATTTTTAATTTTTTCACACTACTGTTATTTACAACATTAAAACTACCTTATCGCCACTATTAGTCTTGATATTCTCAGTATGCGCCATATTTAATATATGTCTCAATTTTCACTGAATTCCTTATCGCAGTCTCTGTACTGGTTACAGTCATTTAATTCACAGTCGTCATTTACACATATTCACTCTGCATATTGTCATCATTCCAAATTTCTGTCACTCACGCATCCAGTTCAATACTCTCCACTGTATCGATGCTCGAAGTCCGAAGACTTCACTCTCGCTATACACTGCCGCCGTCACACGTCGCTTTGCTGGCTCGTCACTTTGCCGTCTTCGAATACCTGGCACTTAAGGTCACACAATCCTCCAAACTCTGAAACTGTCGGCTCGAAGGTCTGTCGCAGCTTAAGTAGTCTCGCTGGCCCGATCTAAAAGTTTACACGCACCTCGAGTCCTGCTGAGAGAGGCTAGGTTCATGACCAAGAACATTCGTGCAGTGATAATCCCAGAAATTCAATCAGCTCAAGGACGGACGGGAGTGCACGAGTTCCGATAAGCTTATCGCGGCCCACACGGTGGCTCACCTTTGTAAATCTCCGCGCACTTCTCTTTAACCAGCAACGCTCTTGACACACTCCTTCGCACCCTCTAGCGGGACGGCACAAGGGAAGCAATACGAGGCAGCAACACGTAACACTATGAAAGCGCCCTCCTACTGTCCTCGGTTAACCAAGGGCTATAAAATTAACACGCAACAATTTTTAATGTACGATTACGTTTAATAATATTCATAAATATATGTAGTACCTAATATAAACGCAACATTGACATAATGGACACATGTATCAATCAGGTAATTTGGAACTTCCCCTTATTTAGAGAATGTGTAACTTCTCCGTAACACCTTGACCATCGGGCCATCGTAAGTATGCTGGCAAGAAGCGTTATTCTAAGTTATAACAGTTATATTATATCATATAATAACAGCTATAATAAGTTATAACTAACTTATAATAGTTCGCGCAGAAATAAATATGACTCAAATGTAGCCTACTGAAAAAAATCAAACTTAGAGGCATCTCCCAGAAATGCTTATGCGTGTGAGAACGCTTACAAATTCAAAATATTCACATATTTTAACAGATATTTCAGGAAGCATTAGTGGCTACGTTCAAGAACAAGGTTGTTGTTTTAGCTACCGTACCAGAAAAGATTTTTAGGTCAAAGGGAAAAGCTTCCCCGTTCAAGACACAGTGGAGGTCCAAAGTAGGAAGTTCAAATTTCGTCGATGGTTAAACGCCGGAATAAACAACCTAAAATACAGATATTTTTGAGTTGCTATATTGGTACCAGCAAGTACAGTATATTGTAACGTTGAACCGTGCCAGCACTACTACTGTCAGCCAAATCGATAAAGAGCTACACACAAACGACCTGTAGATGTCCTTCTCCAGTACGAATGTTCAATGCTCACTAGGCAATCACGGAATAACTTTGAGGTCTACACAAACGTTAATGGTACCTAAAGAATGCCAGAATATGTGAACCAATATGGGACCGGCATCTACCACCTCTCGTTTAACAAGCAAGCAGTCTGGCATGTAAGCGAACAGTTAAATGGCGCATTATCGTTGAGCGTCCGCAGATGTCCTAATGAACATTAAATAGAAAGAAGTACAACTACCCTTAACACTGCACAACTTATAATAAACATTACATTTTGTAATTTTGTCTAAATAAGCAAAGTAAGTTCCGTAATTTTGCATAATTACATGTAAAAAGCATCGTTTTGAAATTTTTGGAGCACGCAATAAAATCAGATAAATAAATTTTGAAAATATTAAGTAAACGAAGCTAAATATAGTATACTAATTAATTTAAATAAGTTCTTACCATACATATTTTACAAAAAGTGTACAGTTTTGCTGCAGAAGAGATGTGCGTTAATTTTCTTACTTTCGTCTATTAAAAAATTTAAAAACCATTATTTTCACTGAATATCTTCTTATAATGTTTGTTACTGAACATGCCCCAAAAATGTGCCATCGTAATCAAATTGCCAGAATTGGAAGGAAAAAAAAGTAATTTTATTATAGCACTAAGTTGCATTTTTCAAATTATCCGTCGTTGAAATAATTTCGTTGTAAACTGCTTTTTCACGATCTTCAGTTAAAAAAAAAATGTAGGTTTAAAATAAATAGATCCTCGGCTCTATAAATATACCAGCAGAATACAAATTCTAAAAAGGAACTAAACAAACCTCGCTAGAAATATTAAGAGTATCTTATGCAAATGAATAACGAATATGAGCATAAGGTTTTCGATTAAGGCGATATATCCAATGAAGTTTTCTTGTAACAAAAAGGAGGGGAAATTACATAAAAAATGTATCTTAAGTTGCATCTACCCGAATAATTGGGCGTAGCGGGACGTAGTAAACGTGTACCAATTCCTCGGATAACAACCTCGCATCCTGTTAGTCCGATTGTTTAAGTCCCATGCATATAAATGGCAAGCGCGAATATATTTATTTATCACAGCGATCTATTTTCGCATATTTGTTGCGAATGTGGAATATGTACAACCGATTGTGGAGTCATATATACTGGTTGTCGCAATTGAATGTTTACACTCCTTGCACGTTAATAACAGAGAAACTATTAAAGAGCATGGCACAGCGTGTATTTGACATTATAAGGATAACATTGGGCATGTGCGAGCGCGTGTAGCTGTTCTGCTGTAACCAGTACAGTTTGCAGCCACAAGCGGGAGCACCACATTTGTAGCGGAAATGTCGGAGCTGACAAGGTTTTCTTTGCAGCAACGTATGTGAACTTTAAACTGTATTTGGAGATGTGAGAACGTGATTGAGGTGCAGAGATAATGGAGGGCATAATTCGACACCGCGCCACCATCACGTTTAACAATGACACGACTACGTGAAAAGTTGTAGATGGAGGGAAATATGTGTGATGCGAAGGAAGGATGGCGCAGAAGAAGAGAACGACAGCCGATAAAGGAAGTGTGTGTGTGTGTG